>DVZN01000012.1:0-25017 GCA_018237365.1 Caria ino melicerta
AAGTGTTCTTGTTTCTATTTTATATTTAAGATCTACTTTGTAATTACGAATACTTTTGCAATAAAGATTATGATTATTATGATTATGATTTTTTTTAATGTAATGACCCTGAACTCGTCGTGATGGCATATTAAGCTAGAAAAAGCCTATTCACTCTTAAATAATTTCAGGTTATACTGTTCGGGAAATATCTACTTTCGAAGAGAATTCCAGTCCTTTGCAGTCCATCACAGTAAAGTGAAATTTCACTTGTTCGTATTCCTATGAAGTGAGGAAAAAGTTAGCGTGGTGTTCGAGTATGTAAAGCCTCACCCCAGCCGGTGGAGCGGTCGCTGTACTCGCCCCAGCCGCCCGCGCCGCGCCCGCCCAGCCCCACCGCCTCCGACGACATGCCTGCAACCGATCGGATCATATGTGGACGCGTAGGTTCTGTTCAAATTATAATAGTGAGACCATTGCTAACCTTATTGAAGATGTTATGGTTTTTATTTACCAAAAAAATACCCAACCCTACAACCCTGGCCTATGACTTTAAATGTCATCCCAAACTTTTACTGATAGGTGGTGTGGTTCTCTTCTCACCCGGACACTGGCAAAATCAGTTGCTAAGTAGCAACTGGAAGCCGTTTCTACCAAAAGAAAGAACTCACAAAATAATTTTCTTTTTTGATATGTCTAAATTTCTTAAACAAAGTATTTAAACATACCCAAATAATAGGTACCTTTAAAAGTGATGTTCAACTCGAGGCACAATAAACTTTTGAATGTTATCTAATACGATACAAGTAAACATTGCTCTCCATTCACATTTACTGAGAAACACAACTGAGTAACATGTTCATTATTAAATCTCCAGATGATAACTTTTTTATTGTGTTTAAAATAATGATACACTTTCAATTTACTAACCATATTTACCAACAACGTTATTACTAAACAACCGTTTGGCTATGCACGAAGACATTGTCTATGTTAGCTACAGTAAGATATAGTACTTTGTTTGTTAAAATGAAAAATATAGGTACCTTTGACTTAGGTTTGTCTACACCGATAAAATTAAATATCGGTTTTTTTTATAGTCTTGTATGAAGGTAAAAAAAATCGATTTTTTTTTTGGATTTTTTACATAAGATACACATCGTGTATGACAGCTAGGCTTCGGCTGCTACAGGTGCGCTTGGGACACATTGTATAGTAATTACATTATACTACCTGTTTCACTCGCATTTTAACACTCGAGGCTTATAAGGTCTTTACCAAAATATTCAACATAACTTATCATGTTTTAATGGTGTCAACAGACAGGTTAGATTTTGTCATGACTGCTAGAAACCATATATATTAGTATAATACTAATCAACAAGTTCCATTAAAAATAGATTTTAACAGATGGACGATAAACTGCATTGACAAATGGACGAAAAAGTGATGTTATAAATTTACATCCAAATGTTTTGTAATACATATTCTTTACTTTCCATCGCCAGCGTTTGGTGAAATTGTATTTTCATGATTAAAGTCACAAGTAACTAAAGCATCTTCCAGGCCACAGCACTATTAAACTTACAAATATGAATACATCTATAGTTCAACATTACACTTACCAATGTATTTGTCTTTGTTCTTTTTAGCTTTCTTTCTCTCTTCCCTCAACTTTTCATCGTCTTGAATGAAATCAATAAGCTCACGAACTTTGTGTCTCACATTAATACCCTGCAATAAATGAATTGTAATACAATATATATTTTACATAATCAAGGATGTTACATAGGTGTCATATAATCTATACATATAATAAAAGGATAGAAGAGTGAATTCTGTACATTAAAGATACGAAATTTAGCTGACACAAATTTTTATGTTCCCGCAAAGGTTATAGGCGAAGGTTATATTAACTTAAGGGGTTCCTGCAGGAAAGGGCTTAGTGACAAAATGTAAAATTGACCATAATTCATTACATTCATTAGAACTGCAGCCAGGATTTATAGTCATCTGTACTATTTTTTTTAAATAACTTTAATGTACAGATTTCACTCTCCTGCACTTTTAATATTATATGTAGAGATGGTTTTACAAACATACATCAGCCTATTGCAGTCCACTGCTGGACGTAGGCCGTTTTGCTATGTTTGAATTATATGTTATAGCCTCTAAACCTCTAGCTCTAGCCTCTAAAATGTCAATGGCGTGTCATTAAAACGGATAGACAATATTTATACTTTTATTAAGAGTCTAACAAATCAGACATTTTGAAAATAGATCCCATCATTCTTAAATTACAAGTGTTTACTTGACAATTTATAAATAAACACAATGAAAGGATACGTACCTGATCCTTCCCTAGGTCATCAACGAATGTGTAATTCTCCAATGAACGTAGATCGTAGATGTGTTCCCTCGCTGAGGTCACCACTCTCTCCGACCCATTCCTCACCAAGTAGCTTAGAAGTAGGAGGCACTACAAACAAAATAGATTAACGTCATAATAAGCCTCAAGCAGTCCCACTAAATCTAAGTATGAATACACATACTGGCAAATAACACAGTTGGTGGTATGATGGTGAAAGTGCACACATGGCATTAATGCAGGGAAAACTACTCTTATATGCTTGTCCATGTGTTGTTCTTTTGGTTGTGTCTCAAAGAAAATTTACTGAACGCTATTTCTAATAATTTTGCAGAGGTTATATGTCTGATCTCTGCCTTTTGCCAAGTAAACAACTCATGTGCTTGTGATATAGATACTAGTCACCAATACACAAATAAAGAAATATGTTTAATAAACACTCAGATACAGAAAAACATATGTCTATGTTTATCACAGAAATAAGTGTCGGGGATCAAAACCCTAAAATATTGTTGGAGGTGTACTTTAACTACTTAACAATTAAGTATTCACAATTATTCACCTTATACGTTCTCCTCCAATGGGACCTATTGTCATGTAGCATTCGCCTCCACAGCATGGACATAACTTCCGGGAAGTGTTCATATGTGAAGGTAGCCAAGGCAAGCTCTTGCATTTGTTGGCCAGTCGGACCCCATGCTTCGTCCGATGTTGCTTCTCGTACCTTGCCTTCTACTTCTGTGTAGTTCATCACCACATTTGTTCTGTAAGAAAATGGATATATATTTCTCAATCATATTAATTTAAAAAAATCTAAAGTATATTTTCTTACATACAAAATAACTCAAGCATGAATAAAATAAAATAATTAATTTGCAATATCCCAGTAAAAAAAATATATTTTATTTGTGTAAATATGGATTTCCACAAAGTAACACCTGTTTCTATTAATTAACTCAAGCATGGATTTTTTGTTTTAATTGCTTCAATTTCAGGGTAGTTTTAGGCAAAAATTAAATTCCTAAACTAAGTTTAGGAATTTATGTTTGGAGTTATGGTCAAAAATCTAAATTTCAGACAGAACCCGCACGAGAAAGTTAGCAGATTAATATGATTGACCATTTATTGATAATAACTTTTTGTTATCTATGTATTTAAGTTATAAATTAAGTAATCCACTAATTTTACATCATATTAATTACCAGTTATCACAAAAACAATATTATCACTATGATTATAAGTTAAACTATGATTCAGCAAATGTTGTTAATCATTAATATGTCTTCTATTGAACTGATTTATAAGTATACTATTTTTAAATATATAACATTCTAATCTATAATGGATAGTTTGCTGTTAATTGACCTCACCTATAGATCACATAAAGCTGGACTGATTTAATTAATCTTTTTTGGTTCATTCGCTACGGAAATGTTATTTAAAAATAATAATATAACAACTTCGGCACACAGGCAAAGCTCTAGGCAACAGCAAAACATTTTATTTTAAATTAAAATCTCTTCAATACTTCCCAGAGTTTATCAATGACAAACAAATATAAAAAAAATCATATTTTAAGTAAGTAAATACAATAATTTTGTCATTCAACACTCCAGTATCTACATAACACAGAATCTACTTAACACAATAGATTACACAATGTCTATCAAAAGTCACATTGTCTTTCAGCGCGTTTTCTGATGTTAAATATTGTTGTATTATAAATAATCAACAAATATATGTGTACCAATCCTTCCTTGGTAGAAAAGAGGCGATGCGGCAATGCAGGCCACCACCCATTATGCCAGGCTCTAGGTGATCAATCGAGAAGTTGGGAGTCCCAAAGAGGTACCTAGGTTGATGTACCACAGCCAAATTGCTTGTGTATTATCTGAGGATACAGTGAATTGTTATCCAAACAAAGAGTTTTATATTTAAAAAGAGTTATGAATGTGGATGAACCTAGGCAAATATGAAGGAATTGTGACACACAGCACTAAATATTCTCTGCCTTACCCCTGCAAGGGATTTGGCATAAAGATATGTATGTATAGGCTTTTTTATTTAGCTATTGTGTGCGTTCAAATTACTAGTCAATATTTCATTCAACACTGGGGCACAATGAGGCATAAATTCAAGAACAAACATTAAATAATGTAGTTTATAGTACCAGTTACAAGTTTGCTATTACTAATGCTTTGTTAAAGAACTTAGAGATAGAGTTTTTTTAAATTTACTTATTTAATATTAACACCAACAAGATATACACTGATAAAAGAAAATACAAGTTTCCAAAAATTATTAGGCTAAGTATTATATTTATTACAGGTGTTACACACATTTCTGAAATAGACACATAATAATCATATAAGGAAAAAACAAGGTAGAAATTAATGTGAATACATTGATAAATTATACTAAAATATGCAAAATGAAATGTGCATATTATAATTTATTTATCACACCATATTTGGATTAAAATATTGGTTTGATATAAAGGTAAAAAATAAATATTAAATTAATTATTAAATCAAAATATTTGTAATAGCTCTCCAGGAATGGAACAACAACTTTTCTATTTCTGTCGCCAATCTCACCATTGACATATTCCAGATGGTGAGAAAAGTACAAGACCCTTAACATTCCAGCCTCATGTTTTCAATGTGCCATTAAAACCGTGTTGGTCTGGGCTCTTTTGCAGAATAGACCATTTGCCTTCCTACCAGATAGCTCTCAAAAAGCAAGCATAGGCTTACTTTCACTAACACTATGATCTCTTCCTAGGTGGTAGGCTCGCCTGGGTAAAATGGTATCACCGCCTTACTTATTCCAGCCGCCATAACGTCAGTGCTTGCCGTTGACGTGTTCTGGTGTGGAAGGTAAAGTAGCTGGTAAACTTATTTTGGTACGAGGCCTGACATACCGGCCTCCAGTTGGCAACGCACCATTAGCACCTTTGGTGTTTATAGGCGGTGTGAATTTCATACCATTAGGAAATTCGTCTGCTTGTTTGCCTTCTAATATTATTTTAAAAAAAATTAATAACTTTAGGCCGTATGTCTTACTAATGTAGAAATCATCTGCACATGTCTTCCAATATTAAAAAAAAAATAGATGCAGTTCTCTGTGGTTTGTCTCGCCCATAGTACATATCTATTCTACTGAACGAATTTAGATAGAATATAGCTTATATTACTCTAAAACTAGCCCAAAGTTGAAAGAAGTATTATTGGATCAATCTTTTAAATGTATCCATTTTAAACAATAACATATTCTCTAGTGAAAATATTAATACAAAACAGAAAACAGTTTGCTCTCCTGATGTTGATACATAAAATTTCTATCCTGTAGGCGCCCAGCCTACAGTTTGTAGGAAATATACAGTGAATGTGAAATTGTAAATAAGTAATGGGAAATTGAATATCTCAATGATTTTCAAATACATGCTGACATTAATTATAGGCCATTAGCAAAAACTTTTAAGTGACTATGTGATACAAGTCACAATATTATTCATACAAATATGTCATAAACCTTCTGACTTTAGAATAGAATAGACTAGTTAGATTTTAAGTGAAAATCCTCGTAAAACTAATAACTACTAACTCTAACTTGCAAACCGCTTTTCTAAATGTAAAATCAATACCAGCATCAAATTTAGGTCCCAATTAATTACAAATGACCATAGCACTCATTGCCATAAAGAGAGTAATATATATATATATAACATATTTCTCACCTCAGGAGGTATTTGAACATCATCATCAATCTGTTATAGTTTGCTTCATTCGCAAGCAGTGAATGGAACAGATTATAACAAGTGAGAAAATTATGTGTCCTCATCATTCTCTCAGTTCTTAAGGGGTCATTCATATATGACATCACAGGTTCAGGGGTTTTTATAATGAACTTTAGTCAAAAATCGAAACTTTTTGACTAATATTCATTGTGTGGTTGGTCTGTTGTTGTATCTATTATTCAGAATATTTTATTATGTGTTGATTTTACTGCAGGTTTTGCCAATTTGAAATTAAAAGTTTGGAACAAGTTAAGATTAAATTTAAATACTTATAAATAAAATAAAAGTTTGTGACATTGCACCCAAAGGAAGATGACAACTTGTGACAAGGATGGGGGAGAGTTCAAAAAGCTATCAAAGTTGAGTGACATAATTTATGGTTGGCCATAATTACTTTCTAATATATTTTAGATGGCTTTGCAGACCACATCCGATAGTTACAGGGACCACTAGTGGTCTGCAAATCACTATAATTAGACAGTATTGAATTTTGAATTAAAATTTATAATACAAGTTGAATGGAAGAGCATTTATTTTTAACTAGACAAAAAATTACCTTAGTTATTACAAAAAAGTAAGCAATGAGAAAGGAGTATTACAACCACAAACCAAGGTCAACTGCAAATGTACTGTAACACGACATTGACTAGAGCTAATGTTTTAACTATATGTGTGAATTTAAATAACAACTTTGTTTTATGGTCAAAATGTAAATGAGGATGTTTAATTTAATACAAAGATATGAAAATCAGAATTGTAAAAAAAAATATATATATACATATCTTCACACTAAGTTTCTTACAGGATAGGCAGAGAGTATGAAGTGGCAAAATATGTAATGAAAAGTTTGTACTACAGGACTAGCATTTGGTGGATAAATAAAAAAGTTCAGATACTTATTTAGTTACAACAGATTTTATTTTATAAGGCAAAAAGGCAGACCGGTTCCTTGATGTTAATAAATACACATCGATAAACACTATAACAAATTATAGCCATCTCCTTGGTTGAGTAGTAAGCACAGTTGTCTTACTATGTTAACTAATAACAAGGTTCAGGTTCAAATCTCGATGGGGGGAGGCGTTTATGTGATGAACACAGATATTCTTATTTCTCAGTAGGGATGTTTATTAAATTTACTCCGGTATGTACATATGTATTTCTATGTATAGTTCTATGTGTAAAGCATTGTCTAATATCCATAACATAAGCAAATTATTTGCTTATGTTAGATTAGATCAATTTCTGTAATTTTTTATATAATATTTATTAATAATAATTATTATTAATAATTGCCAACCTGAGATTGGTATGTTAAGTCTTGTGCTAAATTAAGTTTATAAGCAACTGTTCCTTGAAATTTTAACATGTCAACAACTAAAACTGACATTATGGCAGTAAGAATAGGAAAGCCAGTGTTAGTGACAGTAAACCTAAGGAAGTCTAACCAAAGGAGCCTAGACCTAGGTTGTTTTGTATAATATGTTATGTCTGCTCAACAAACAAATCCACAGAACAGATAAATTAATAAATAAATGACAATATAAATAAGCATGACATTGACTGGGATTGGAATGTGCCCGAAGTGGCGATAGGCTTACCACCTATCACATTATGGGCCCCTATGTAGATACTAACACACCTCTGCCTACGCCTTCGGGGATAATAGGCGTGAAGTTACTATTTTTTCTAGCTAAAAACACACCTCTTTCTAGGATTAATATACCATGATTGAGGCAATAAATTTATTGATTGAAAGATTTTATAGTATCCTAAGGTTACATTAGAATTGTATTTTTAAAATGACCTGACATACTATGAGGTTTAAAGACGTATCAGAAGAGAAAGGAGTTACCTATTACAATTGTAAGACCAAGGCCTCATAAATGTTTTGAAATCGAATATTTTTACTAAAGTAACTCTTGCTTTACACCGATTTCCATTATAAAATACAAAGTAAGGTTATCCCACACATTATCAGTCCAATAAACAAACACCACTCTAAGGCTGCGTTTCCACCAGAGATGTGTGAGAATGCATAGCGAGGGATGTGTTTGTAAAGAACCAATAGAATCACTACATTTACAGCCCTGGTGTAAATGGCTCAGCGGAGCTAGATTATTGCGCATACAAAACAAACAAGGGATGTGTTACAAGGAATGTGCGTTGAGAAGAATGTGTTGCGAGGTTTGCGCATATTGTACTAGTCTCACACAACACATTAATGCGCATGTTCACAACTTGGCTACACATCCTCGTAGGCATATTATTATTGCAGCTTTGGTGGAAACCCCCACACATTTTCACAGCACAGCTACACATCCTCGTACAACACATTTCCATCGCAGCCTTATCCACTGCACTCCACCCCGCACCACATAACCTATCAATTCAGTATTATTAAAAACTAACAACTGCCAAATTATTGGAATCTTTAGATTACTAGACTTTAAGGACAAATTCACAATCTATACTAGTATTATAAAGAGGTAAAGTTTTTAATTTTGTTTGTAGGGGGTAATCTTTAGAAATACTGATCCAGTCTTGAAAATTCTACCACTAACAGAAAGCTACACTATTTAGGAGTGACATAGGCTATAATTTATTACATTTGAACAAAAAAACTCTTGAAAAATAAACATATGTAAATTAAGTTGGAGAAAAGTGGGTGAGATTGATGCTTTAGCAGTGAGAAAGATTTAAATAGATCAAAGTTAAATAAAAAGTTGAGATATCTTTCAGACCACACGGGCAAAGCCACAGACAATTGCTAGTAAATATATTATTTACCTATGCTTATCATAAATGGAACACAGTATGAAAATACTAGATTAGTGTAAGTTTACTAGACTATTGTAAGAATTTGAGTTACATGCAAGCAAAGTTGTGGATATGTAACTAACAAAAAAAGGAAGAAATATGTGTTTGCAATTGTTGGAAGTGGAACTGTTGAATTCATATCAAGGATATATTTAATATTGTAAAGAGTTTTAATCAAATATTCTAAATAAGTACTGTCATTAACTGAGATTGTGCTCTAAAGATTACCAAGTAAACCAATATAATTGTTGGTAAATAATCGACAATTATATCACCAATTTATTAAATCTATAATTATTCATAGGGGAATAATATATGAAAATGAGCCATATGCAAGTAAAACCTGTTTGCATGTATGTTTCAGTTTAACTTTGATAGGAGTGACACTGAGTATACATTGAATTGAAATAAATAGATTTAGTTTGTAAAACAATATTGTAATTTTAAAAAATCAGCTACTCTGGAAAGATAATGAATTATTGTTTGTCAAAGATTATTTTTCAGTCAGCTTTAACTTATTACGAACTTCTAGTTTAGGTGGCAATAAAATTCGTAACGATTATTTGTGCACAATGACAAAATATTAATTTTAAGCGAATTAACATCAAGAGCGAATAATTTCAATACTTAGTAACTATTAATTAGTGATAGTTACGGGGTATTGTGACCAAATACCTGTTTAATTACCATAAAAGAAGTAAAATATCGTGTCGACTTACACTTTATCCGCCAACTCCCGCACTTTCCACATGCTAATAAAGCGATCCATTGCACAGCACTAAATAAAACGAACAACTTAAAAACAAAAACCACTGTAATTTTATGTACTAAAAATTATCTGGAAAGCCGAGCTGATGATTTGGCTGACATTATTGCAAAATGGCGAATGTAAAATGTTGCCAACGTTGCCTTTCATATACAAATTTGAATGTTTCTAGTAATGAATAATATTTTCCCAATTAAAAAAAGTGATTTACCCACGAAATAAAATAGACAGGTACTCTGTAATGCAGAATAGACCATCTTCCAGGCAACTCGTAAAAGGCGAGCGTACTTTCACACTTCCAGCTTACTTTCACTGACACCGTATTTTGGTAGAGCTTCGCAGCGGCTCGCCCGTATAAAATGGTACAATCGCCTAACCATTTGCTGCCGCCATAACGTCAGTGCTTGCCGCTGGCGTGTTCCGGTTTGGAGGGTAGGGTAGCCGGTAAACTTACTTTTGCACAAGGCCTAACATCCTGGCCTCAGGTTTGCGGCCCACCATTACCACCTTTGATGTCTATAGACAGCGTGAATTTTTCTGAATCAGGAAATCCTTCTGCATGTCCGCCTTCAATATTATAAAAATAAAATAAAAAACCGTACTCTACCCTACTATTCTAATTAGAAACACGTTGGTGGCCTAAGTCATTTCTGTGGTCATTCTTAATTGAATATACAGTATCAGTTACACTCTATGATATATTATTATAAATCAGAACACAGGGTAGTGGCGGTAGTGCAAATGATTTACGCCATGTATAAGATTTTCATGAAATGCCATGCATAAAATTTTCCACACTTCATTCATCTTTATTTTTACATATTTCTCACAGAATTTTATCAGTGAACTAGCAGACTCGGTGAACTTCGTCTCGCCCACCTCCTGACATTACGAAATAAAGTGTGTACTATTATTTTAGTTTGACCTAATTACAGATAGAAATTAGAAACCTCGAAATATTTTCAGAAGTTTCGAAGTTTTTTGCTATCATTATACATTGTGACGAACGTGATTCCTAAATATATATTTTAAGATTTGCTCATAATATAAATGGTAAAGGTGCACTGTTGTCTTGGTATTAGGATTAGGTATGTGCGATTCTAATACTCTATGAGTAACGTTAATTATCGTCTGTACTACGTAACGCTATTTAGGAGGGGGTCATGTAGTGTTACAGGAACAGGAGGGAGGACGTATTTTTTATAAGAATAAAAAACTAAAGATTTTTTTTTTATAGTACTGAAAGGCAAACAAGCAGACGGATTTCCTGATGGTATGAAATTCGCGTCGCCTATAGACACCAAACAGCCTGAGGCCGAGTTGTTAGGCCTCGTGGTAAAGTAAGTTTACCGGCTACCTTACCCTCCAAACCGGTACACATCAACGGCAAGCATCGACTATAGTGACAGAAATAGGTAACTAGGTACCGTTCTACCCGGACGAGCCGCTGCGAAGCTTTACCACATAGAGATTACGGTGTTAGTGACAGTAAGCCTATGGTCGCCTTTTAAGAATAAGGTTTAGGTAGGTACCTACAGAAAAACGTAACGCTGCATTACACGTGAGAGGGTCTAAAATCTTCAAAAATTGCGTCACGTAATACTTAAAATCTCCTTCCTTCTTTCAGACTGAAACACGGCAGCATGAAATCCTGATATTTTTGCGGCAGCAATACTTACAGGCTTCGATCTCTAGTCAGACAAGTTGCTGTACGCCATTATACCACCAGCTTTGCTGGTTGAGCCCCCTCTAAACTCTGATCGTCTCTTACGAGCAACCTTGACTTTTGCATATTAATTAAATTTAAAATGCATTATAGTTTTGTATATATTTATTTATTTTAATAACATCAAAGCTACAAATACAAAACAAATATATCGTTTCGTCGTCGTAACATTATATTTTGTTTTCTTAGTGTAACCACAGAACAGGTAACGTACAGAAGTAAACGCTCACATTGCGCTGAACGGCTTTGTCGAAGGGTTGTCGCGCTAATGCGGTTTTAGCTTTAACTGCCTACTAGAGTAGGCAGACGCCGAATATACCTACCCTGCCGAAAGACACTCCCGTGATGTAATGTATAAAAAACAGACATACATTATTTTAGCGTAAGTTTTTTAACCCACGTACAATATAATAGGGTAAAATAAATAGCTCTAGCGGCAGCTTAACTATTAATTAATGTTATGTCCCCGTATTTATCTGGGTTCCTTAGTAGAATCGACTAATTGTCTACCTGCCATGCAGCTCATAAGAGGTGTATACTTTACAGCCGCTAACTTCGTGACTTTGCCTAGGTGGTAGTTTCGTAATGAATCCCTGTATTGGTACCACCGCCTTGTCTATTCCTGCCGAATTAACGTCAATGCTAGCCATTGGCGTGTTTCGGGTTTGGATCATCAGACAGCCGGTAAATTTCATTTGTCACAAGGCTTAACATCTAGGCATCGGATCATCAACGCAACATTATCACCTTTAGTGTTTACTGGCAGCGTGTATTTCTAAACGTCAGAGAATCAGTCTGCTTGTTTGCCTTAAAATATTATGTATATAACACTTTAAAGCCATTCAAACCAGTAGCTCAATCCGTTTTAATTTGAAGGCAACAGAGCGATAATGTCTTAGACCACTCCAGTTAATTTTTAATTAAATAATATTTGTGTAATTTTTTCCGTTATAGCCACATATTTATTTTATATAATTTTCGTAACAATATCTAATGCCAGTTAAATTGTCATCCTATGTTAGTGGCAGACGAATATTGTGTCTGATATAAAAATAAATATTTTAATGGTATATCAAGGAGTTTATGTGACATAACTTTTTCTACTATTTTCCTCTCTTTCGTCTCAAAACAAATAATCTTATATATTTTATTTATTTAATTTTATTGCAAACAAAACAAATAAGTTTGTACAAAAAGCGAACTTAATGCCTTTCGGCATTCTCCACCAATAAACTTTTGGGCCAACAGAAATATCTAATCTACTATTAAT
Organism: Caria ino melicerta; assembly: GCA_018237365.1. Lineage (NCBI taxonomy): Eukaryota > Metazoa > Arthropoda > Insecta > Lepidoptera > Riodinidae > Caria > Caria ino. The sequence goes on from DVZN01000012.1 coordinate 12,729, forward strand.
TTAATCTTCCTTGTTTTACTCACATATTACTAGATATAATGACATAGACAATATTTAGTGTCCTTTTAAACAAGCTAAAAATGTTGTGTTACGTTTTCTCACTCGAAATATTTTGAGAATTTAGTGCTTATCTATCCTAGTAGTATCGTATCGTAGAGTATTTTTGTATCTGGCAGCAATGAGCCGCCATAACACCGTGCAAGTTCCCACAATCATTTCACGTATATCTTGACCGTCTTCTAATGAGTGAACACTCATTAGAAGGTCATACATCATTTCTTCGCAAGTTGATCATTCTGTGGTTGGACGTAGTACTGCCACAGCTCTATCGCCTTGTTCGCTACCACGTCACATTGTTCAGCTGTCTGAAATATCAATAACCATCACTCAAAAAAATAAATAATAACATAGCCTCGGTGTCCCAATGGCTTAAATTTGTATTTAACTAGCTGTTCCCACGATTCGTACCCACAACTTCGTCCCCGTTAGTCTAGAGACTTCATGAATTTTAAATTTTTTTCCTACCCGCTGTTAAATTACTTTATAGATAGACTGAAAAAAAGTGCACATTTTGGTAGCGACTTTAGTAGAGAGTAGAAAATAAATAAAAAAGTCACAAGTGATGTCACAGGTTACAGCTACTAATTAACGCATTTCGGTGGGCGGTGAGCAGGCGGGCCATGAGAAGGGGGGGGGGGTGCGATCGGAAGTGACGCAAATGCCGCGCTAAAAGTCTACCTAGCACTGACGCTTCTCAAAGTCGATGACTTTGTTTTTGACAGAATGAGCCAGCTTCCCCACTGCGTGGTTGCAATGTGTCGCTCGAGAACATCATTGTATCTGTGTTGTCCGCCATGTTAGCTCTTGCCTTCCTCTAACTCAGAATGAAAGATAATGATAGCCTTTATTTAACAATCTTACAATTAATTATGTCTTCGTCTAACACCAATACTACAGAATGTTTAGCTTTCCAGCATGGACCTCTCGAATATAATGAAAGATATGATACTGTAAAATAATAACAAAATAAACACGTGATAATCACCTCAGAAACACACTTAAGTACTTCATCAGCGGTTTTGGCCCTCAATATGTTTCTCCTCAGCGTGATTACCAGCTTCACCGCAACAAAGGAGAGGATCTTGGGGGCTCCACTGCACACCTTGTCCCATATTCTAAAAACAAATATGATTCACTAGCTGTCGCCGGCAGACAGTACCGTCTTTACCATAAAGGCACATGGGGCCAGTGCCCAGGGCTCCTATTCTCTTACATTTATCATCAAAATAATTTTGCCAGGCATATTAACTTTCTTCACAAAAAATGTTGAACATTTTGCTCAACAGATATCCCGAGAAAACATTGTAATCTTAACCAATATACCAACAACATAGTAATATTATTATTTTCATAATTTTTATAGTATATATTTGATTAGACATTTTAAAAATCATAGTGACAAATTGTTGTATAATTTCCCCCATAGCATAGGTCCCAGCATAGTGTAAGACTCCCTGCCCGCAAATTTTCTGTATTTGCAAGAATATATGTTACATTCATTTTGTTAACGTCAGTTAAAATCCAGAAACCCAGCTAAAACCCGAAATGTGGGCAAAAATTTTGAATGCATGTAAAACATTGCCTTTTTATTTGGGAGTTGGCCAATATTCAAAAACCTTCTGGTCATATCAAACAACAACAAATAATAGCCTATTAGGTGCAGTCGTTCAGAGGTTATGTGTGAACATTCGGGCGATTCATGTTTCTGCTTGTCAAAGCAAAAGTAGTTCAAGAAAAAGAGCAAATGAAGTAAAGTAAAAACTTAAATATTAATGTTGTGCATTTTTGATATTTTGGAATGGTAAGGGAATTATTTTGCATCAATTGTATTAATTATTATTATCAGTATGAAAGTCCTATAATTTATGTAGTAAAATACAATAGTCATTCATTGCACTATCACACACAAATATGACAATTTATATTAGTTACCCGTGGTCTACGCTTCCTCCATCTTATAAATTTTTCAATCAAGTCATGTCCAGGACACAGGATGCAAGTTTAATTTTTTTTACCCAACACAAAAAGTGCACAATGCCACTACAGAAGATTTCACTTTAAAAACTTACTTGGCTAACGAAGTATCATCGAGTACACCAGCAAAGCAGCAATTAAACCATTTTGTAAGTGGCAACACCTCTAGTGCCTGGATATCAATTAGGTGGCTGTAACAAGATTTTAATATAATAAATATAAATATCGACAGACCTATTTATTACATGTAATTTTACATAAAAAAATACAAATAAATATTGTCACCCTAGGTAGAGGTACATATCTACTAGTATGCACCCACTCCTAGCTTAAGATGATAGGTTCCATAATGTGAGAGGTGGCAAGTCTGTCATCATATTGGGCGAATCCAAACCCAGGCAACATTATGTTTTTATTTAAACTGAAAAAACTCTTACAACATATTGCCTGACCCGAAATTATTACTTCACCCTTTGCTCACGAGTCAGCAACATTTAACAAGAAAAGTTATTTGTGGATAAAGGACAAAGGTGTGTCTTTGTTTATATATATTATATACAATGGAATTCCACCAAGTGCCGATGAAAGAGAGTATAGAATACATTTAATAATAACTAATGTTTTTGAAAGACCTAGAATACCTTTATTTTCTTATAGACAATGTACAAAAAGAAACAAAAGAGGTGCAGTGACAAAATTTATCCAAACTTATATTATTTAGAGGTTCTAATGAAATGACTATAAGAGACATTTTGTAGTAAGTATATTTAGTATCAGTTTTGCACCCTTGCAAAGCCAGGGCCAGTCACTAGTTGGTTAATAAATAACATCATTTTGATATAACAACCATATAATAAAACCTGCTTCTTTGAAAGTGGGTTGGTGATGAACAAATTAAAATAAGACTACAATACGTAAAAAAAAACAATATTTTCATACTTGTATAATTCTCCATCTTCTTTCTCCAACATAGATTGGAAGGCTTCCTTAAGTTTGCCCAAATCCTTCTGCATGTTCTTGACCACCTCAGTAAGGCTTTTGCACAAAAAGTACACATCTACTTCATTATCACATAGTTGTAATAACGTGTTGGCTATGGGTATAAATGTGTCCGATAACTGAAAATCATATTTTTCTTTATTTAGAATCTTCTGATGATATTCAGCAACTCACCTGGCACCAAGCCTTACATATTTTTATCTGTATATTTACAACTTACAAATAATGTCTGTCATACTATAACGACAAACTAACAGTAAATGGTGTAATTAAATGTATAAGTAACTTTACTGTTAGGATAGGTTGCTTTGTTATATAATACTGAAAAATTGCACATTAAAAATGTTATTGTTAATTTTGTACACTAATACTAAAGATGATTCTGTGCAATCAAAAATATTATGTTTTCTGATGAAAACCTTTTTAATTGCACAGTATTTTAAACTCAAGCTACCACCGGATCGGAAATATGGCTGTTCACTGTGAAGATCTGGCTAAAGAACATCAGCAGACTTGTATTTTTTATAAATGTTCTTTAAAAGTACAAAAAATTAGTTACCTACTTACAATTAATTACATAGCACACATCAATCTTATGTGAAGAGCAACTAATCCCAATGGTTTTTGTCTCATAGGTAGTCTGAGATTGTATAATAATCTTTGCTACATATTTTAATTTTTACACATTTTTTAAACTTATGAGTTGGAAGGTTTTTAAAGTCAATGGGAAGTTTATTGTAAAAACACATACATAGCCCCATGAAGGAATTTCTTGTTCTGTGAAGACATGAAGCATGTCAAGCAAGGTTATTTTTATTCCTTGTGTTAACAGCATGTATATTACAATTTCTCTTAAATAATCTTATATTTTTATGCACATATACTATGAACATTAGTGATTAATGACAGTGAGGGACAAAAATATAACTTACACAACAACCACTCTCTGGAAATTTTGGAGGTTTGGTTTCCTCATTCTCTAGCAGCCACATGGCTAGCAGTACTTCACTTCTCGGACCCTTCAAGTCAGCCAACTCCAACATCTCCACTCCATACAATAAGTCATTGTATTGATCAGTGCGCTGCTCTGATACAAATTTGTGGGAGTCTGGGTAAACTGGCAGAATATCTATAATGTAAATATTTTACCACATTTTTAACATGTTCATCTGTATCTATAAAAATCTTGTATTAAAATGTATATTAAACTACCAAACCCATTTTGATCAAATTTCATAACCATCTGTAACTTAGTCCAACTAGATAGTTTTAATCTCTTATTAAGGCAAACTCATATTAAACTAATATAATACAGATGTAGTATTTATATGTATAATACCATCTTCCAGTTTTAAGGCTAAGGCAGAAGATAATTTTTTTAAAGAGAAGGGCTATTTAGCCTTGTTGTTTTTTTGTTGTGCATAAATCACATATATTGATCTAACACCAAAGTATGAAATTTATTTGCTTGTGTCATGGGTGTTAATCAACAATATTATACACAGAAATACATATATAAATACCAGAATAAATTTCATAACACCCAGACCCAGTAATGCGTATAATCATTACACAAATGTCCGCTTCTGTCGGGAATGGAACCTGAGCCTCACTATTTGTCGATGTAGTGATGCAGGTACGCTCACCAATTGGCTAGCGAGATAGTCAATCTTTTATGCAAAGCCATTTATAATTTGTCTGTTTGCTTGCTATGAGTATTACTGAAATAAGTCCAGTCTGGATTTGGCCGTTTTTGTTGGTTATTTAAATTAATTTATTGTGTATTGTTTATTTTATTTGCAAACTAGCATTGCACGCCTTTTGTGAAAACTTTACTGCACTTGTTTTGATAAAGGAGTTGCTATAAGATTCGGGAATAATGTTACTTCCGCCTAGTTGAACAATTTTCAAAATCAGTTCAACAATTCCAGAAATATTTCAGATTAGCCCATAACCACCTTTGTAATAAAGTATACATTATAATTTGTTTGCTTTTGTGCCCAATTTTACCAACTTACCGAGCAACACTTTCCAAATCAAATTTCTGTAAGCATATGTGTGTGGAACGGTAAATCGTAAACAAAACTGTTTCAACTTAACCTTATCCCATGGCTTTTCCTTCATTAATATTTCTAAAGATTTGTTTTCCTCGACTGCCCGACAACCGACTTTTTCATAGTAGATTGATCGAAAATTCCTTTCATCAGTCATCGTTCCGTATACTCAATAAAGGTTACGACTAAAGATACATATTAAATTCTTTCCAGGAACTTTAATAATACTTTAGGTTGTGTTTTTTACTTAAAATAATCAAATTCACAATTCATCAAATTTCAGAAACAACAATTCAAATTTCAATAATACTTCATATTTTTTCGCAGCGGACTAAACTGAGCCACTGAGCCTGACAATTGACATTTTACTTGATATTTTTTTAAAAGGCAATGTATCTCAGCCCATACAGCCTAGTCAGCTGTTTCATTATTTTCTTCATATTATAGTCTTCTTCATTAGTATTCTTCAAATCTTCATATTAACATAGTCCTTATGTCGTCATGTCATAATTTACGTACTCTGTGGTCATGTCATTGCAAGTCGTCACAGTCCGTCTGTCTCATTGCCGAGCAAGGAGGTGGCAGCTTGCTTAAGCTTTTCGAAGGAGTTTTGATGGCAACGAGAAAACATACGATGCACTGATTTTTCACGAATTCTTCATTTCTGTACATTCACTGAGCGAAATAACTCAAAATGGCCACTTTACTCTGCATTTCCACGAAATAATGTATTTATAAACAAACCCGCGCACATGTCTAGTCGCGATCCCATCAAAACTCTTAGACATGACATTGCGACTTGAGTTGAACCATAGCGTAAGGCTTGAGCCTGAGTCCTAACTGCCTACTAATGTATTTATATATACATACATATCTTCACACCAAGTCCCTTACACGATAGGCAGATAGTATCAAGTGAAAGTGTCATGAATCCTACATACTTGCCTAGGGAAATAAAATGATTCGATTGTGAAGATGTACCAATAACTGTAATTGTTTTAGATTGTAGACTAAATAAGTTGTGACTAAATAAGAATTGAACTGTAATTATTAATTAGTAACAATAGTTTCGGTTGCGAAACTTTTAAAATACAATTTATGTTATTATTCGATCCCAAGATTCCAGTCTAAAGGTAAGGTGGAAGAGTTTCGCAGTAGCTCACTTGGTTTGGTACCTTTTACACATTCCTGCCGCCATAGGTCAGTGCATGTCATTCGCGTGTTCCGGAGTAGCCGGTAAATTTACTTTTGCGAGAGGCTGAACATCCCAGCCTCGGGTTGGCAACGCAACATTACTACATTACATTACATTGTTATTATTGTTTTATCTAAATATTAATTCCATTAATTTTAAGTTTGTTTTATTAATATTGCTGTTGTTAATATACCTATTTATCTGAATTATGAACTGTACTTAGAAAAATAATCTATCACTTTGATAAGACAGGTTCGTAAAACGAATTTTTACGGATTGCTTGGTTAGGTACATAATGCATTTATTACCTTATAATCTATACTAATATTATAAAGATGAAGAGTTTGTTTGTTTATTTGTTTGTTCGAACGCGCTAATCTCAGGAAGTACTGATTCGAAAGGAAAAATTCTTTTTGTGTTGAAAAGGCCATTTATCGAGGAAGGCTTTAGGTTATATAATATGACGCTGCAACTATTAGGAGCAAAAAAATAATGGAAAATGTAAAAAAACGGGGAAAACTATTCATTCTTGAGGGCTTCCGTTACGTGCGCTGCGAAAACGGTTCAAAATACCAAAAATATATGTATGAAATAATTATTCCTCTCGAAATGATCTAAAAAATGTCCGCGACAGTATATGTCCAACTCATGTCGGTGTAAGGATGGTGTTTTAGTTCCCACCACTTCCAACCAGTCTTCACCCTCCTCCATTGGTAGACTACTTTTTATCCGGTTTAATTTAGGGTGGGATTAGGTGAGGTTGAGTGGGGTGGAGTGGAGTGAAGTAACGTCAAATGACATCGAGAACAGTTTCTTAAAAATAAAAATGCGTGCGAAGCCGCAGGCAACAGCTAGTTTAATATAATTTGATATTTTCTTATCTGACATTATTGCTATTAATGTATTATTTTTATACACTAGATTTATGTTTTTTATGCAGTAGATAATTTGATGTGAATATGGACTAATTACTTAGTTATAAGAATTCCCAATGGCTAACTATGCAATGTACAGTATTTATTTATTATAATGTCTAAAATGTTTTTTTTTCTAAGAATTGTTGACGTCGATAAGTATACACTAAGTATTTACATCGATTAAATATATTTGATTGATTGATATAAAAAAAAGTTTGTTAAAACAAATAAATGCATTAAAAATACAACTACTTACTTAAGTAGGTACCTTATTGATGGTAGACCAATACATAAAGGTCAAATTTTCAAATTATTTAATTAATAATGAATTTAACTTAATTAGGTACAACGGTACTTACGTTTAAATAATTAACTAAAAACAAGTAATAAGTAAATAAAAAATAAACTAAAATCTAATACATACAAGCTGTCTGTACTACTGCAAGTTCTATTGTCTGGGATTAGATTTGTGTCTTAGTTCGGGTCTTGCCACCCGTCACATCATGGGACCTAATATCGTCGGCTAATCGTCGCCTTTCGAGGATATAATATGGGCGTGACAATTTTTTTTTCTAATACATAAATGATTATAAGCATCACTAAATAAAACTTTTTGGTGTTACAGCTTGGTTCTAGAACTAACCATAATTCAATGAAATCTACAAAAAAACAGTTTGAAAGAAATTTCTTGTGATGATATTTTCCTTTAATTCATTTTCAAACGGTAAATATACCGCCTTAACCCAGCGTCATTGTTGCCGGGTATCTAATTCCCGACGCATTTTAAAACTGTCATAATTTTAAAACAAAATGCGCGCGTCTTTTGTCCGTTACAGTAGCTGCGGTCGTTGACCTCTATTTGCGTATTCTCTTCTCTATTTAGTGTTGCTGCGGCTACCTCGTAGTGTAAACGTGTGTAAAGAGCGCGCGGGTAAGTTATACCCGGCCACAATGGCCACGTAACATTTATAAAGACAGCGTGTTTGTTGTTTTTTATTGTTTATTGATAAATTGCATATCGTTTTTCACAGTTTTATGAACCATGTCTTACGAAAGCGAACAACGTCGACTCTTAGCCTTGTTTGAACAAGCTGACGCCAGTGAAAATGAACAGTGCAGTTCAGACGACCAGGGTGAAATCGACCATATTTCAGAGCGAAGTCAAGGCAGTGATACGGAACAGGAATGCAGCGATGATGAGCAAGAAGTAATTGTTTCAACAAGTAACCAGCAGTTTTATATTGGTAAAGACAATTCCACCAAATGGTCTTCGCAACCACCTCGGACCAACGTCCGCACAAGGTCAGAAAACATAATTTTACAAAAACCTGGGGTAAAGCCTATTGCGCAAAATGATAAGACTGAAATAGAGTGTTGGAAACGCTTTATAAATAATAATATGCTGGAACAAATACTTTGTCATACTAATGCTAAGATAAAACAGAGACAGTTGTCTAACAATAAACAATCGCTTCAGTATTTATTGAAAGAAACAACTATAGATGGACTATTAGCTTTGTTTGGCTTGTTGTACTTGGCCGGACTAAATCGTTCTAATCGCCAAAATTTGAGCGACTTGTGGAGAACCAATGGTACTGGTGTGGAAATTTTTAGTACTACTATGTCTTTGCAGCGTTTTTACTTTTTACAAAGCTGTTTGCGTTTTGATGATGCAACAACACGCCAAGAGCGAAAGCAACTGGACAATCTGGCTCCAATTAGATATTTTTTTGAAGAGTTTGTCTCAAACTGTAAAAATACTTATACTCCCAATGAGTATCTTACAATCGATGAAAAACTGGAAGCATTTCGCGGCAGGTGCTCATTTCGTCAATATATCCCGAATAAACCTGCGAAATATGGCATCAAAATTTATGCTTTGGTTGATGCAAAAAACTTTTATACAGTAAACCTTGAAATTTATCCTGATAAGCAGCCTGAGGGGCCGTTTTTGCAAAGTAATAAAGCTTTCGATGTTGTAGACAGATTAGTGCATCCTATTTCTAAAAGTAATAGAAATATTACAATGGACAATTGGTTCACGAGCATTCCACTGGTAACACATTTGCAACAAAATCATAAACTAACATCTACAGGTACATTACGTAAAAACAAAAAAGAAATCCCACCAAACTTTATAACCACGCAAAGAAAAGAAGTATACAGCACTCAGTTTGCATTCCAAAAAGATATGACGCTTATTTCCTACATGCCTAAACGGTCTAAAGTGGTGCTGGTATTGTCTTCTCTTCATCATGACCAAAACATTGATCCTGCTAGTGGTGAAAAAAGGAAACCAGAGATAATTACATTTTATAATTCTACGAAAGCTGGCGTCGATGTGGTTGATGAGCTCTGTGCTACCTATGATGTATCTCGAAACTCAAAACGCTGGCCCATGACAGTATTTTATGCGGTCATGAATGTAGCTGCAATAAATGGTGTGATTATTTTTCGTGAAAATAATAACTCGAAAACAAACCGGCGTGATTTCCTTAGAAAACTCGGTCTATCAATGCTTGAAGGTCATCTTCGCGTGAGAAAAAATATGGAGAACTTACCGAGAGGCTTACGTAAACGTATTCACGAACAAGTCGGTGAAATGATGACCTACCCTCCGAATAAAAGTTCTAAAACATATACGAGATGCAAAGACTGTCCTTCTGCCAAAGACAAAAAAACTAGGCATAACTGCAATAAGTGTAATAAGCCTATTTGTATACAACACATTATCCCATTATGCCAAAGTTGCGTTGATCTCGATAGCGAATAAGTCGATATATTATTAGTAAATAAGCTTTGTTTTATATAGTTCATAATTTCATGTTTATGTTCTAAAGAAAATTTTATGTTTTGTCTCTAAATGTCTATTATGTTATGTTTTCGAATAAACGTTTTAAGTTATGTTCTAAAAAAATTATCCCAGAATAAAAAGATTTAATTTGATGAGTAATATGCTCATTTTATGATAAATAAATGTTTGATTTTTATTAATAATGTATTTAACTACCTATTTCCCTATTATAGAAGACTAATATTGACATATGCTTGATTCAGTGTACAATAATGTACATGGGTAAAATTTACCCGGCCACAACGGCCAAGTTCTGTTTATTAGCCACAATGACGCCGGGTTAAATGTGTTACAAAAGTTAATACCGATGAGAGATATATGTTATTCTGCAATTTCTGGGGTTTAGGGGACTTAGAAAAGCAAAGAGTATACATACATTCTTGTATGATTGACATTGAGCCTAAATACAAATACACGAACGCCACGCAACCTAGACTTAATAATAAAGCTTATCATTTTGTTCTAAACGGTACTAAAATCAGAGTTTGCAAAACATTTTTTAAGTCAACTTTAGATATAACTGACCGCATGATATTCACAATTCAGACTAAAGTCAATGAAAATGGCATGGTGTTAGACGATTTCAGAGGGAAACATAAAAATCATAGAAAAATAGATCCTGAATTACGAACTGCCATCAAGAACCACATTAATTCTATTCCCAGAATAGAATCGCATTACTTGCGGGCCTCTACTTCAAGAGAATATATAGAGGGTAGTAAAACAATAAAAGATTTATATCTTGATTTTGAATTACAACAACGACAGGAAAATAAAGAAGCCGGAGAATACATAACATACTATAAAATATTTACAACATAATTTAACATTGGATTTTTTGCACCAAAAAAAGATCAGTGCGATCTGTGTACGTCGTACAATAATTTTAACGCTGAAGAAAAAATCATTTTGGAAGAAAATTATAAAAGCCATATAAAAGAGAAGAATTGAAGCAGAGTTGAAAAGCTTAACGATCGCAAAAAAGTAAACAAAAATACGAGAGTTGTTGTGTATGATTTAGAGGCTGTGCTGCAATGTCCAAAGGGGGACATTTCATCATTTTACTACAAATCTAAATTAAATTGTTATAATTTGACTATTACAGAATTGGCAAACAAAGACACCAAGTTGGGTTACGCAAACGTGCATTGCTATTTTTGGACAGAATGTGACGCAAAACGCGGTGCTATTGAAATCGGCTCCTGCTTATGGAAGTATTTAAAAACGTTATGCGAACAAGACGATAAGGAGAAAGAAATTATTTTTTACTCTGACAACTGTACAGGTCAGAATAAGAATAAATATATGACTTGCTTATATTTGTTTGCCGTCCAAAATTTAAATATCAAAAGCATGACGCATAAATTTTTAATCAGGGGTCATACCCAAAATGAAGCGGACAGTGTGCACAGCCTCATCGAAAAAGAAGTCAAAAGAAACTTGAAATCAGGTCCAATATACACGCCTGATCAGTATATTGCATTAATAAAAATGCAAAAAATCTAAACCTTTTTTGAACGTGCATGAATTAAACTTTGAAGCATTCTTCGACATGAAAACGCTACAAGAAGATTGGGGATATAATTTTTCAATAAATACAGATGGACTAAACGTGAACTGGAATGACATTAAGATATTAAAAATGGAGAAAGTCAATTCTACGACTTTTTGGTATAAAACATCATATAAAGAAGAAAGTTTTAAAGAAGTAGATACGCGAAATAGGAGAAAGAAGATGAAACCTATATCAGAAGTTACACTTAAAGCAGCATATACAGCAAAACAACTACTAAGTGAAAATAAAAAGAAAGATTTAAAGGAGCTTCTCTCGAAATCCTTAATTCCCTCACATTACGCTGATTTTTATAATTCTATATTTTAAGTTTCTTTTTTTGTATGTTTTTTATTAGGTGACGACGCTAGTGTTATGTTTAATTATTTATATGCTTAAATTCTACTTACTACGTACCTAAGACAGTGATAAAAACGAAGTATCATTAGTTTGTTAATATTTTTGTTAATTTTATTTCTATCTTTTTGTTAAGATTTAAGAATATATTTTTTGTTACTGGATGAGTACTTATGGAAATATAAGTTTATTTTTATATTTTTCCCTCATATTACGCTGATTTTTATAATTCTTATAATATTTAATAATAATATTTTAAGTTTCTTTTTTTGTATGTTTTTTATTAGGTGACGACGCTAGTGTTATGTTTAATTATTTATATGCTTA
>DVZN01000013.1:0-24966 GCA_018237365.1 Caria ino melicerta
GTATGAACCCAGGTCTTCAGCGTTCTGGGCTGACATGCCAACCACTACACCAAAGCGCTATGGCTAGCATCCGTCGAATTTATCGTTCTTATTCTTTTTATTGATGACGATGATTGTAATGCCCTTTCTGGTAGCATTTTCATGCACCTATCAAATAAGTTTATCGTTACATATATATTATAATATACCAAAATTACTTTTTAAAATTTTTGTCTGTCTGTCTGTTTGTTCCGGGTAGTCTCTGGAACGGCTGAACCGATTTTAACGGGCCTTTCACTGGCAGATAGCTGATGTTACAGAAAGAACTATGGTTCCTTGCAAAAAATATATTTGAAAAATTTTCTTAAAGGCCCATTCGGAAAAAGTTGCGGGTTTCAGTTAGTACTTCAATAAAATTACTCTAAGGTATATTATTTTAGTCACTTTCGTTTCGTGTCGTATGTAACCATAGACATGTCTTAAAATTGTTACAATTATTACTTATACAAAGAAAAGTAAGATATAACTATAATATTTTTTGTATATGGTAGATAAAAACGGGAAAAAAGAATAATTTGGAAGACAAAACGGTGACACTTGTTTAAATACAAAGTGGCTTCAATTTCCTTTCCAACCTCTTATCTTTTCCGTGGTTATTATGTACCATCAGGTAAATTGAATTATGACCCATTGGAAAAATTGTTTGAATAACTATTCAAAATTTTAAGGACAAAAGCTGATAAAATTGTCTGTTTATTAGTTGGATGTAATGTAAGCATTTGTTTGAGCCAAATTCGGCTTAATTGGCTTAAAATGCTACCATCTTAAGATGGATCATGTATCAATTATTTATTTTTTTATCTTGCAACACACTCAACACACTCAACACACTCATTAATTTCATTATATAAATTATTAAGATATGGGCCCTACTCATGCTAGACTTTTTTAAACGATGAACATAAAAAGGCTGAAATAATGATTATTATTTTAAATTGATTGACCTGAATTCTTAAAAGGTAAGTACTTCGTGCCGGGAATAGGGTAATTCCGGTCGTGTCATATAATTATTACCAATTGATGTCCCAGAAACAGAACCTCAAAAAGTTTATCTGTGAAACAAGTTATAAATACAATATTCGTCAGCGTGCTGGGGACTTTACATACAGTTTTCCGTTTTATAAACACTTTTATCTCTAATACCTGTTAGCGCGCATAGTAATTCCCCTTTACCCGACTGTTCAATTCAGTTCAGACACTATACTACAGAATGTCTCTCACAGACATCACATTAGAAACCTCTAAAATTATCAGTGTTTCTATGTTATATTATGCATGTATTATACATATAAACCTTCTTCTTGTATCACACTAACTATTAAAGAAAACTGCATCAAAATCCGTAGCGTAATTTTAAAGATCTAAGCATATATAGGGACAGACAGACGCGAAACGACTTTATTTTATACTATGTAGTCATATTACCATTTCCAACCCCTTGCAGGTGTGCATTTGATTTAGTTTTTGGCCATACAGATCCTCTTCCTTTACGTACATTTTTAAAATTTATTTAAATACAAAATATTTAAGTTGGCAATTTCGTCACCAAGTTCGATATTCACGTTATATTTATTTCATAACAAAAGATGTAAGATGGGAAGTGCAGTGCGCTGACATATTCAGTTCCGGGAGTATGTTGAATAAAAATATCAAATGTTAAGATACATCTCAAATGGAGGAAGTCGGGGTGACGTCACGTTCAGGAAACAGCTTCATTTTGTTAGAAGTTTATTTATATTATGTACTCGGATTCGGAGTCGAAAAATCGATCTAGCTAGGTTTCATTTTTATAAAACGTACAAAAAATAATACTGAGCAGAGCTCAGTCACCCGGGTTCTATTGATAATAATAAAATAGAAAGTTTATTCACTTTGCTTTTATGTTAAAAAATTATACGACTACATTACTACCGAAAGACGTCAACATAAAATCATTAACAAAACCAGTAGCAATCCTATTCAGCCGCAACCTGCAATCTCATTTTAGCCACTTTAACGCTGCGTCGGGGTTGTGGAAGAAAGTAAGAAAGAAAGAAAAAAGTAAGAAAACATTTATTGGCAGAATAATACTACCACACGTAATAAAAAAAAACTATAATCTAAAAACTACCTTTAAAAAAATTATAACTAACTACCTACTACCTACCTACCTCGTGTGTGGAACTACCTCAGGCTGCTCCAAATTCTATAATCATGTGGGTGGTATTTTAACCTCAGCTGCCCCGCGAGTGTGGTTGCGGTAGGAATTCCAATTAAGATTGTAGTCGTAACTGAGTCCACTTATCAATAATGATTTTTGTGACTTGTATGTACATCGTATTGGAAAGTGCGTTGCCTATTTGAAGCCGAGATGTTAAGACTCGTAGAAAGTAAGTGTGCCGGCTTCTCTACCATCCAAACCGCAACAATTAACCCTACGCACTGACGTTATGACTTATGGCGGAATAAGCAAGGCGGTCGTACCAATCTTGACGAGCCGTTGTTAAACTCTGCCACATGGTCAAAGGTCGCGGTGCTGGTTGGTCTTATGAACTACCTGCCTGATTTATTCTAAGAAGGAGCCTGGACTAACACGGAGTAACTCTGCATACTATATATTTCTGTAACAGTATATATTACGCACACCCGAAATATTATTTTTCAATAACAAAATATTTGATGAACAGATTACGATAAAATATTTTTTTCTGGCTTCGGGATGTAACGACCCCATCGCCCGCTATTAAAATTATCTAGTTACTTGGGTAATTAAATAATTCATCTACTGTAATCAGTCAGTTCACTAGGTGGTAGAGCTTAGCAGCGACTAGCCCAGGTTAAATTGGTACCACCCCTTTACCTATTCTTGCCGCCATAATGTAGGCGCTAGCCATTGACGTGTTCCGGTTTGGAGGGCAAGGTAGCCGGTAAACTTACTTTTTCACGAGGTCTAACATCCCGGCCTCAGGTTGGCAACGCGCCATTAACACCTTTGGTGTCTATAGCCTGCGCGAATTTCTTACCATCAGGAATTCCGTCTGCTTGTTTGCCTTCCAATATTATAAAAAAGGGAGTGGATTATAGCACCCAGCCACATACAGGATTTTTTTTTTCTGTCGGATTGCTCCAGCTGATTTCCAATACTTTAGAGCCGATTTGAGCCGAGTTGTAAGTAGTAGTTAACGCTACTTATATTTAAAAAAAAACATCCATTAAAACTAAAAGTGCTTAAATCAACACGCGGACGAATCAGGTGTAAAAGGTAGGTTTTTTTATAGTAGAGGTTGCCACCTGTATTATAAAATAAAATACTGAGATAGGTGACTTTTGATTCTATCACGACTCTCGTGATGCTCGTTTCCTGGCTCTAAATCTGGTAGAAATAAATTAGAGAATTCTTGAATAATATGTGCAGATAATTCCTTTTATGTGATATTCAGGTAACGAAGTAATTTTCAGTAATAAATATAATTTTACTTTCCAAGATTTAGCCCCCAAGATGCTGTAAAAAACGTAACCGGTTTTATAAGCCATTATAAATTAATTAAATCAAAGTATAAATCAAAGTAAATGTAAGAAGAATATTATTTTATTTTTTATGTCCTTAAGGGTGCTCTAAAAGGCGAACCCGTTTTTATAGTCCTTAAAAACTAATTAAAGATTTATTGGTTAGCTAACTACTGCTCCCGGTATTGTTCGCGTTTGTAACCTATTTGTTATTAGGACATTTAAATAATTTTCATTGTTAGTACTTTTTTCATAGAACCTTATTACAGGTGTCACTCCACAGTTTAGGTATATTCGCTGCCAAGTCTATTACAGTAGGCTAACGTAAATGGTGGCAACTTGCCGATCGGCTCTCGATACGCATGCTACATGACTTTAGTTTTTTTCAGGCTCAGAAATGCGAAAGTGTATGTTTATCACTTTGTTTATATATAAACGCCAAGATTCAGTTTCTGACAAAAAAATGGCCTCAAAAAATGAAAGCCAACTGTTGGCTGCGAACCTGTTTTGCACCTTTCAGTGACGTAATTGATATCCCACGAATAACTTCTCGTATATAAGTTTGATACTTCACGAAAAAAAAACACTGTTTGCGCCATTAAAGTGTAACGTAATTACAGATGACGCATAAACACAAGTTACCTATTACTTGTAAGTACCTTCACGCCTATTGTCCTTGGAGAGGTAGGCAGAGGTATGCAAATCTCCACGACTCGTAAGTCCAGTAGATATACTAGAACACCCACGATTAGCCAAGGTAATAGGGCCCATGTTGTGATAGTTGGCAAGCCTACCGCCACTTCGGGCACATTCCAATCCCGGGCAATGTCATACTTACTCTGATTAATCTGGAAAATATTTTAAGAAAAGTTGCCCGACCTGGAATTGAACCCGGGACCCAAGTGTCTAGCGGTTTTAACAGGCGACAGTCGTACCGTTACACCACGGAGGAGATTTAATTTAATTACTATGAAACTAAGAAAAAGTTATATTAAAAATAATTATTTAGTTCGCGCCATTGGTAATTTAATGTGTTGCCAACAATCAAATTGATAATTACACTAAATTAAATTGATAAATACACACAATACTATTTTAAGTAAAATAGTATTTTTTTTAAATCAAACCAACTGAACTTTGTATGCTTTCACAATTTTCATACTAAAGACATGTATTTCGTCAGTGATCAACGACGTTGAAGATTAAAATAGTTTATTAATTCTATTACATTATTTATTTGTGACAAATTAAAGTCCAATTAAACGCCTCCTCTATATGTATGCCCGTCTCTGTGTGTTTATCTGTGTGTCAGAAGGTTTTTTTATAACATTGGAAGGCAAACAAGCAGACGGATTTCCTGATGGTCAGAAATTTACGCCGCATAAATAAATATCATCACGCACATATATCCTCGAAAAGGTAGGCAGAGGTTCATACTAGTATGCACCCACGATCAGTCGACGATAGTAGGTTGTGAGAGGTGGCAAGTCCGTCGCCAATCGGGCACAAATCCAATACCAGGCAACGTTGTGTTTTTCAGAAAAACTGAAAAACTCATACTTGAACAAGTTGCCCGACCCGGGAACTAAACCCGGGACCTCTCGCTTCAAAGTCAGACACCGACACCACTCGACCACATATAGACACCAAAGGTGGTAATGGTGCGTTGCCAACCTGAGGCCAAGATGTTAGGCGTTGAGCAAAAGTAAGTTTACTGGCTACCTTACCTCTAAAATCTAGAAGCAGATGATACCTGGCAAATGTTGTTTTTCTAAATAAATTATTTATTTCGCTTTTTAAAATTAGGATTTGAGGGGAGAAGATTTTCAAAATACAAAGAAAAGCGCTATTATTGTATACTTAGATAAAAAAGATAAAGTTAAACATTTTTGAATTCATCAAAATTTCTTTAATTAGTCAAAAAAGGCCTCAATTTATAAGTCCTATTATTTTTAATAAATTTAAATATCCACATTATACTAAATATATAAATGTTAGTTCACATAATACATATACTTACAAAATTATAAAACAACAACAATAAATACTCTTTAAAAGCATATTTACCCTACTTTTGAGGGAAAATGCACTTAACTGGTAATGATGTAGTATCCTATGTAGTCTGTGGCGTAAAAAGTTGGCACGTATTTTAACAATGATTACAACGTAAATGCTCTATCTTGGGTATATAGATAATCAAAGGACTGTGACAGTTTTTGATGGGAACGCCAAACAAGTAAGCTGATCTCCTGAAGAAATACACGTCAGCTATAGACAACGTGTGCGTTGCCAATCTGAGCTGAATGTTAAAACTCTTGTGACTATACCGGCTAATTTACCTGTCAAACTGAAACAACTGAACAATGAGAAATAACCTGGCAGCGTATCAATTAAAAAACAATATATTATGTAGTATGGACTTAAAATCAACAACTTTCAATACTGGCAATTTTAGTAAAATTACTTTAACTAATAACCTTGTCAAGTAGACATATATATCTTCACGCCAAGTCCCTTGCGGGAAAGGTAGAAGATATTGAGTGGCAAGTGTCAAGATTCTTACTTACTTGCCCAGCTTTGTCTACGTTCATTACACTCTTCATACAAACACACTGGTTTTGGGGACTCTTGACACATCCCTCGAATACTACAAATCAAATCAAATAGGTTAGAACTTTATCACTAAAATTGATATTTTTGTCATTGATTTTATTGTCACTAAACCAGCAGCTATTATTATTAATACCTGGGTGACCGAGCTTCGCATTGTATTTTTTTTCTGTGAGTTTTCTAATATAAAAAATGAAACCTAGCTAGGTCTATGTTTTGTCCCCAAATCCCTCTGCATACTAAATTTCATGAAAATTGTTTTCGAGATTTAGATGATGATATTTATTTATTTATTGTATAGACATATACAAGAAAGTATTTTCTTGAGTTTAAAGGTTTTGGATTATTAGATTATTTTTTGTACAAAACAGACATATGTATACAAGAAACATAAAAAAAATACTGAACAAAAGTACAAAGGGTGAGCTTATCTCTAGTAAATGAAATTTCTTCCACTCAACCCGTCAAAGGAAAAAAAGAAATTTAAGTAGACCGGTGTACAGATAATCCTAACTCATGCAAAGTTCAAAATGGAATGGACTCAGGTAAACGCCTTATTTTAAATGGAATAATTTATTATTCATTCGGAAACACGTTTCAGAGAAAATTGAACGCGATTTCGAAGCAACTGTTCACGTTTTTTGTAAACTTGTAAACCTGCCACACGCAATTTACCTACTGTTCTACGTCGAATCCATTATTATGAAAGTCATTAATTTTAAGCATATTTCATGCTTCGTGAAGTCAGCACTTCGTTAAAACTCTGTTGTAGACAATCTTCGAGCAAGAAATAATCTTAAGATTGTTATAATGAATTTTGAATTGATTTTAAAAATATTTGTATTGTTGTGTAAATTTGATTCAGGAGAATTGAAATTGATAAAGTGTCCCAGTCAATTGGTAAAGTCCCAGAACAAATGTATAACAGCACGACTCTTACGCCAGTAAACACCACGTTGGCTGTTCTGGTTTGAAGAGCAGAAACTGTGTGCATGGGATGAGGCAACGGGATCGTAATCTGCTTAACAAACAACACAATTTAATGGAATTCTGTTTGAATTATATAAATAATAATAATATTTTTCCGCCGTACCCTTATTCACTGTGCAACATATACCATGTAACAAGGAACGCACTACTAACACCATCAGTGTCTGTTGAGGGTAGGCTTCGCAATCATTTGCCATATAAATTATGATTAACTATTGTAGTACACCATCCCTACATAGTATAAAACAACCCTAGTAGAAATGCAATCGAGGCACTGGCAAGGGCCTGGCTAGTCTGCCTCGATTGAAACCAGGCCCTAGCCAGCATATTATCGAGACGCTGTCTAGCGTCTGGCTAGTTCGCCTCGAAATGAAACAAAACATGGCGACGACCAGAATTTTATTTAAGATTATTAAATCATATATTATTAATTTAATATATTATTTTATTTTATAACAAGCATATAAAAATACTATTTTATTTAATCGTAAAACAATTATTGATTATTAATTACTTATTTCTTTATTTTCATCGTTGTTATCCTGGCTTGACGATTTATTATTCCTTATATTTCGGCCTCCCTCCCAGTCTTTCGAATTAGATAATACTACTCCTACTGCTTTCAAAATTTCTGTTAGACAACTAATATTTTTCGATTCTAGTAACTCGTATAAACATTTTATTATATTATAATTTTTAAGCCATTTATTTGAAGATCATTAACATACTACATACATATACTAATGTAAACAACCATAGGTTTTAGCTACATATACGTTACAGTTGTAGATGGCGCGATTTCTAGTTTTGCCTCGATATCGCTAGCCAGGGCCTGGTTTGCAATCGAGGCAGCCCTCGATTATTTCTACTAGGGAAAGTAGCTTTCTCTGTCCCTATGTATGCTAAGATCTTTAAAACTACGCAACGGATTTTGATGCGGTTCTTTTAATAGATAGAATGATTCAAGAGGAAGATTTATAGGTATAAAACATGCATAAAATAATAAAGAAACACTGATAATTTTAGATGTTTCTTATGGGATGCCCGTGAGAGACATTCTGTAGTATATTTACTCTCAGTTTTGCACCCCTGCGAAGGCGGGGCGGGTCGCTAGTTTATATTTATACGCAATGTACTACAATACTTAATCATGTTTTATAATCATAGTTTTTTGGCAATGTTGGAAGGCAAACAAGTGTACAGATTCCCTGATGTTCATAAATTCACGCTGCCTATATACACCAAAGGTGGTAATGGTGCATTGCCAACTTGAGACCGGGATGTTAGGCCTCTTGCCGAAGTAAGTTTATCGGGTTTACCTTACCTATTACCTTATCCTCCCAACCGGATCACGCCAACGGCAAAAATTGGCGAAAAGGATAAGTGGTATCAATCCTTGCGCATCGCTGCTTCGCGCTAAACTCTATCTACCACCTATTCAGAGGTGATGGTGTTAGTGACAGTAAGCCCATACTCGCCTTTTACTAGCTGCCTGGCAAAAAGGCAGGTGGTCTATTCAGAAGCCCGGATCAACTCGGGGTAAAATATTATAATAGGATGGAGTACGTAAACGTACGTTGTAGCGCTCTACGAGCCTACGAATTTTCGTAGCTCTCTTTTTTATATTTTACTAGGTGACAAAGAGCAATAACAAAGACAAAGGTTGTCGGAACACAAAAAAAAGTGCGGCCATATAAAGTGTTTCTACCGCTAAGTAAAAAGGGGTTGGTGGTAGAAAGGTGACTAATGGGGATTTTATGTATTTTTTAATTCCATGTCAAAAAAAATAAAGAATAATAAATAATTATAATCTCAGGCCTACCAAATAATAAACATATAGAATTTTATACAAATTTCTTTTTTTTTGGTATCATAAGAGGGACTTGAGAGTGAAAACCTTTGAATGTGTCTAAATATGTATATTTAAAAGTAATAGAATATTTACGAGTATATATAATTTTTGAAGATGTTAGCAGAAGCATTTTTAACATACAGTATTTTTATATTTTAGAAAAGAAACCACGTTCTATATTTATGTAACACTCATTCTTTAAATAGACACTTGACTCGAATAAGTCTAGGTGTGTGACGGGCCGAGGTCACGCTGCTTGAGATTAAGAAACCAACTCGACAGCTGCGAGATAATTGTTGTTATTTTAAAGGCTCTGTTAATTTTTATATTCGAGGTTTTTAATATAACAATATGCATTATTAGATACTTAGTCAACTTGCACTGGAAACTCCAATAGGTCTCATCCCTCCCCTCCTCTTTACAAACGTCCACAACAGCTAGATGCGAGATTGATTTCCTTAAGTCATAATAATTTGGATAGTTCTTACCTTCAAGCAAAGAATTTACATATTCCTGAAACCTCGGCAATGGATTTGTGAGGCCCCTGTTAATGCAGTTGTTCGTAGGCATGGCAGTGATCACTTACCATCAGGTGACATACTTGCTCGTTTTCCCCCTGCTACTATAAAAAGAGAAGAATACCTAAATAGAATTGCCACCTATCACATCATGGGCCCCAGTACCTTGGGTAGTCGTGGGTATTCGAGTATATCTACTGGACTTACGAATCGTGGAGATTCTAGCACACCTCTGCCCACCCCTTCGCGTGAAATTACTCTAGAATAATACCACAAGAAAACATTTCCAGCACAAACAGAAGCCATAATGCTATCAATATACGACATTTGTAGCGCGGGGGCCCTCTGTATCCGTGACACGCCGCTCGTGCCTCCGGGAGCCTTATGTTTAAGACTTTCACAACTAATTTATCGTAACTTATACGGTCTTGCTGCGGGAAAGAATAACTAAAATACAATATGCAATCCCTCTACATAAGAGAATAGGAATATTGCAGGTAATAAATTTGGATTTTTTGAGAATAGTGGAGGTGGTATAAATCAAAATCATTGTTCATTAAAGTTTTAAAACTTTATGGACCAGTCCGTGTTTCAACTTTTCTAGAAATCCATTCCCGTCGCAGAAACATAATGTTTTTAATTGTTATTAAATCGTTTAAGGGTAGGATAGATAGATTTGCAACAAGATAAAGATATACCAGTGAACTTGCTCATTCCAAAAAGTCGGCGCTGCATTGTGAGACGCCTGGTATTGCAATTGTTCCTGGATGCTGATGGTCACTTACCATCAGATGATCTATAGCAAAAACATATCGTTTGCTTCTTCGTATAACCAAAACATTTATAATAGCTACAGTTGCCTCTTATCGTCAAGACATGCCTGGTTGCTGTATTTCTGGTATAAAATAGTTGTATTCGTTGAAAGATACACTTTCCTTTAAGATTAGGCAATAGTAAATGTTTAGAACGTTTGATTAGTTATTCTAAATTAAGTTAAAGAATGAGCGTATGGGCTAATCCAAGGAATCTTAACAGGTGGTCCGCGGACCACAAGTGGTTGCTAAATGCACTAGGTCCGCGAAACCATTCGAAAAATCAGAAGATTATCAACGATAGAAACATTGGAACATTGCGAGTGATACCAGACAAAGTAGCAAATGGGGCGTGTTTAAGTAATTATTATATGAATATTTTTAACAACCCTTTATTTACGAACAATTTTACTTATTTAGTATTGATTACCTACAAATTGCAGCGGTCCTCAATGAGACAGAAATTTTATGAATCACTGGTTAATTACTAAAACCGAGAGAAAAAATTGTCGATATTTTTCAAAAGTAAAGAAACTAATAATTTACATAAAAAGGCATTAAAATGAATGATGGTTTATATTTACAGGTTTTAGTTTTCAACCTATCTTCTGAAGCGTTTATGGATGCAAACGAGGCAAACGTACTTGATGTGCGCTCGTGTGTCGGATGACGTAATTTACTAAAGCGAATAAAATGTTTTATATTTCGACTAATTAACGTTATATGTAATTGAGTATGCAATTAATTTAATTTGCAAAAACTTATCTGTTAAATCTATTTAAAAATTCAGGTCATCTTTCGTTATAAATTCCATTAAAACTGTTTGA
Organism: Caria ino melicerta; assembly: GCA_018237365.1. Lineage (NCBI taxonomy): Eukaryota > Metazoa > Arthropoda > Insecta > Lepidoptera > Riodinidae > Caria > Caria ino. The sequence continues at coordinate 11,135 of DVZN01000013.1, forward strand.
GTTGCGTTTAAGCCAACCGGACTAGCCGTTACGATCAAAATCTAATCGTAACGCAAATCTTCTATTAAGGTAATGCCAATATAGTATAGAGGTTATTTTGGGAAGTACCAATATTCGAAACATATTTTATTGTTTTTAGCCAAGCTTATTGCCATACGAGAAGAGCCGGTTGCTTATTCGCTCTCCTATACTATAAAAATCCTAGACAAGTCGTTTTGGCAGAGATTAAATAAAATAACAGCCGCTGAAATTCCTGACATTTATATTTCTATCCATAAAGTTCCATCGAATACACCAAGTATACATTCATATTTAATTTTAAAATTGTAAGTACCTGCGAAGCAAGAATAAGTTATTTATTAAAATAAATATTTTTTATAAATCTATGCTGATTTAATGAAACACCGCTTGTCTATCTCCTACAAAACTGCGAATGGCAGCAAGTATAATATCTACGATTAGCGTTTGCAACAATGGGTTCAGTTTTGTTGTAATTAGTTGAAAACCTGAAAAGTTTTCCTCATGTTGACCCCTATGTATAAAAGACTGTCTGTCATCCTGCCAAACACCTCGTAAGAGACAAGCATTGGGCACAAGGATACTACAAGAGTACTGTGCAGGAAATCACCGTCTTATCTAATCCGGCTGCCATAATGTCAGGTTTTGAGTCTCTCGTGTTCCAGTTGGGAAGGTAGGCTACTCGGTGGATTTGTACATTACGACAGCGTCACACCTATTACACCCATGGTATTTGCGGTTGTGTCTTGTGTCAGGAGAGCCGTGTGCTTTGTTCGCTGACTTATGTCATAAAACATTCTTTAAAACTTGAACCGTTCTTTGTCACATTATACACGTGCTATACTTTGTCAGATACGTGTATATCATTTTTAATATTATAATATTTTGTTCCCAGGAATTTGCCACACTCACAAAGGAATTGAATCACGCCCGGGAGCAGCTTCTGGAAAGAGAGGAAGAGATCTCCGAGTTGAAAGCGGAGAGAAACAACACAAGGGTAAGCGTTTTTTTATAACATTGAAAAGCAAACAAGCAGACGGATTTCCTGATGATAACAAATTCACGCCGCCTATAGACACCAAAAGTGGTAATGGTGCATTGCCAACATGAGGCCGGGATGTTAGACCTCGGGCAAAAGTAACCGGTTACCTTACCCTCCAAACAGGAACACGGCAACGGCAAGCACAAACGTTATGACGGGAGGAATAGATAAGGCGATGGTACCAATCTACCCGGGCAAGCCGTCCACAGCTTTTACCCACTTGCATACGATTCGTTCTAAGCTGGCCTCCTGCAATTGCACAGAATAGACAATAATACTGCCATAGTATCGTTGGATATGATTAATACCTACGTAGGATATAAACGATTTAATACATGAATTAACTTTAAAAAACGTGCTAGTTCCATCTGACGTATTGTGAAAAAGGTATTAACGAAGATATCCTGACCACATTACAGCGAAGCCCCTGTACCTGTACTGACCACTACTGTAGGAAGTCTTTAATTTCCTAATTTCGCAGAGCTGTAGAGCAGTATGAAGTTTGCTTGCGTTCGGAGATTGGTTCGTGATCTGGCTTACAGGAAGGATCATCCAGTTTGTTGCATTCGTAGTTCTTGGAGGGTTTTCTGCCACAATAGTGTCACAGATCCACAAAATCGACATATTAAAGGCTTCTTCTACATCAGTTGTAATGGATCTCCGCTAAGCAACGCCTTAGGGTTGGACCACATCTGCCAGCACCGCATCGCTTTTTCTGTCGGACAAAATCGTCATTTACAAGAGCGAGAAAGATAATGGAAATAAGTAAGCATACCTTAGCATCCACGAGGCAATCAGCTTATTGAAGTAGATTTTATAGAAGACAAATGTTGTCCAACCCTTTTCCAATAAAACATCCGTATTATCTCCTAAGACCACCTAAGGACTGCCTAAAGAATTAATCCCATTTTCATTGGCAATGAATCGAAAACAACTTTGTACGCGACAGGGATCCATTTGTTTTTATTTACCACCAATGAAACAATTTAGCCGCCGACCGCGTCACGAATGGGATGATTTTAGGGCCACTTTAGATGGAATTCAATTTCACCAATATACTTTTAATCAAACTTATAGATGGTAAGTATATTTTTCTATAGAAGACTAATAAAAATGTAATAATCCCTTCATTTTGTCTTCAGAGCACGTACCTGTTTATATCTTTTTAGAGAAGTTTTTGTGCTCGTTGTGGCAATGTCTATTCCGTGGAACCTTATACAGATTACAAGAGAGATATGTTCAGTCACTACCAGTTTTAAATCGTAAAGCATGCGTGAAATTTAAGTGCTTTAAAATTCGTTATATTGTACGTATTTAGTTTAAAATACTGCATCGGTGGACTTCGTATCGCCTCAAAAATCACCATCAATCAGTAGTACTTCCAGTACATACTACAACTAGTCTCGGTAGTTAGAATGTACTAACAGTGCATACATACGACCAGACTGGGTAGCTACTTAGATTTATTTCTATAGGTAAAACCCGTTTAACATTTTATTACCCGACCCGTGATCCAAACGTAATTTTTTATTATTGATGTTATATTATAGTATAACAACATTGTAGCGCGGGACATTGTGACGTCCTCGTTAGCCGATGATTGTCCATTTTTGGACGTAGGCCTCTCCCAATGTGCACTCTTCGCGGTTTCCAGTTCTTTTCATCCAGCAACCACCTGCCACCTTAGAATTTATATTTTCCATCATCGGCACTTGGTGGAATTCCATTACGTATTCACTTTTTTAACTATGTCAGTAACTACCAACCATATAGTGAGCGATAGAGTTAAAAAAATATATTTGTCTTTAGTTAAAGCATTGACAATGCTGTATAAAGTGAAACCGGTTGGCTTATGTGTAATAAAGAATATTGTGGAAAAATACAAGTGCAGTTTGTTAAAAAGTGAATACCTGCCACCTTTACAAAGTCATCAGTCCAGCTAGCACCTGGGCATCTTGTACGTGGTCTTCAACCAATTTTTAAGCCCTTGGTGCCTTACCTTGACACCCTAAAATAGTATATGTCAATATGTTTACCTGGCCAGTTAAATGATCGTCTTTCTAGTTTATAATTTGGTTCACTGAAATAATACTATTTTAAGGTGTCATGGCAAGGCGTCAAGCGGTTATGTGACGTGCATGTCTATATGTGCTGATATATAACTTTGCAGTTGCTACTAGAACACCTAGAATGCCTGGTGTCGCGGCACGAGCGGTCGCTGCGCATGACCGTGGTGAAGCGGCAGGCGGCCGCGCAGTCCGGCGTCTCCTCGGAGGTGGAGGTCTTGAAGGCGCTCAAGAGCCTCTTCGAACACCACAAGGCCTTAGACGAGAAGGTAATTTACATCTCAAATCTCTAAAGAGGGCAATCCCGAATTCTCAAATGATTGTATTTTATAAACTTAGTACCTAGTTCTTATGTTTGCTCCGAAAACTCCTTTACAGCCGGAACGTAGCAGTCATACGCACTATGTAGCTTATGGAAGCAAAACATATTAAATCTTGTTTTTTTTATTTTATAAAGAAAATAAGTATAGTTTTTAAATTTTGTATAAAATCAAAGAATTTTTTAAAAATAGTTATTAATATTTTTATACACAAACAATAGTGTGCGTATAAAACGTCCCGTCTTATAAATGGGTTTCCATAGATGCTATCTTTGTCGTGCCAGTTATAAGCAAAATTGTTCTACTGTTGTATACAAACACGCTGGTTTCGGAGTTTTTTGACACCAACCTCGGATTTCAACACGAGCTATTTAGTCGTGGAATTAACTAACCCAGGAATTAACTTGGAATTAACTAATTAATTAACCCAGGTCTCGCCGGGTACCTGCAACCATGCACATTCATATAGTATATCTTTTTTATCATTCTTGCATCTACCATTCTTTTCGGATGATTTTTACCTCCACATGTTTTAAAAAAACAACTCAACTGCAAGGGCATTAATTTAAATAAGGACGCAAAAGAAGCAAAAAGACTTACCTGCCAGGCAACTCGTAAGAGGTGAGCATATGCTTACTGTCACTTAACACTGTGACCTCTAACTAGGGGTAGAACTTCGCAACGACTCATCCAAATCCCACCATCCGTCCACTTTTACATATGTTCTTTAGTCTCCCGAAACCCTAGAATTAACATCCATACCTAGGCGACGTGCATTTCTTAACATCAGGGGAGCCGTATGCTTGTTTGCTTTCCAATGTTATAAAATAAATTTGCAAAAACGTATTTAAATACTTTATAAAAGATGTAGTAAGTTCATGCTAAAAATGTATTTTCTATATTCAACGTTCCCGTGCATAAACGCACTTGGTTATATACCGCATTGCGCAGAATTCATTGGATGAGATTGGATTTAAACGTGCGTGGGGCACTTTTATAGAGGCGGGCTTTAGCTTTCGGCCTATATATTGTTATTGATGTCTTCATCCCTTACAGGTACGAGAAAGACTTCGGGTTGCGCTCGAAAGGAACACTGCCTTAGAAGAAGAATTAGCACTAACCAAAGAAGAAGTAAGTATTCTTTTTATAACTGATAGAAATATTTTGATTTAATATAATCTGTAATTATTATATTAAACCTGATATGAGTATAATATATTAATTGAAGATTGTAAAAAATGTTTAAAATTACGAAAATCTCATGAATAAAATTCATTTTATGATAATTTCAGTTACAACAGTACAAAGCGAGTACACAAGATGGCGACAAACCCAAAGAAAACGGCACAGTGTCGACCGGTTCGCCAGAACAAAATGGTGAACCACAGCCGCCTAAGGTGCGTACTTCGGGAGGTGTTTGGCGATTATAATAATTTGCAAAGACAGAGCACACACAGCACTACTAAAACATCATTTGACGTGTGGGAACGCAAATCTAAAATGCAAACAAACTTTGATTTCTGTTACGTTTTAATTCCCGTAGCAGGTACATGATTTTACTATTTACAACATTGATTCAAGTAATTAGATTAATTACCTACTACAATATCAAATTCGGGAGTTATAAAACACAACTCTTACGTTTTTAAACTACACGTTTGTCTTATGTATATTTTATCTATCAAGAAGATTAATAAATTTCATATAATTTGATTTTATAAAAAATAGATATTTTTAATAAATATTCTTCGAGTGTCTAATAAGATCAAAAATATAAATATAATATTTAACTACTTTAAATTGTATAAAATATCTCGATGTGTTAATAAGTCACATTGAAAAGATTTAAACTGCAAACAAAACAAATGAAATAATACACTTTCAACTTTTTTTAAATAACTAACAAACAGTTACTTTTGACAACACCATAGATGCTTTTGAATGATCCGTGTTTAGCTGCGACGTTATAGAATAAACGGCATTGTTTTACTCAATTCTAAAATATATATAAATACAAACCCGTATAAACTTAATTTTAAGTATTTGGTAACACTAAATGTTTTTGTAATATGTTAGGTAAAGTAAATATTATAACGGAGCTGAGATAATGCACGCTTACATTAAAACATATTTCAATGTATACGGAGACACATTCAATACAGTTATTTGGGTTCTGTACATAATTGATTTTAAAAGCAATAACTTGGAGTGGGGAGCACTATATTGCAAATATTATAGATATTGTTATATGTATGGGTTAATACTATTTTATGAATATGTTGATACAAATGCGTATAAATAGAAATACGCTAGTTTTTGAAATACTACACGTAATTTTACTTACACAAAAAATTATGACAAATGGATTGGGTAAAACAACTATAATTATTAGATGGCATGTTAAGCTAAGTACATTTCCGCACTGTGAGTTACTGGCATGGATTTTGAATTACTGTGTTTTTGTAAAACATTTGACGCTGAATACCAACGTTTTCGGCATGTGACTCTCAGTGTGGAATCGCTAAATGTTTTATTTTGATGGTCGACACAGGAGCAAAGTAGTGTTAACGGAGAATCGGAGGGCAAGAAACTCACTGAGCTACAAAACACTATCGCCAAACAGGTCAGCACCGATACAAGTACAACGTAGCGATACTCAGTGATTACTTATCATGATAACTGGATATTTGGTTGCATTCAGCTTTTCAGCAATTTGCAAGAATGTAACACCACGATTCATTTCATATTTCATTCAATAGATGATTACATACTGATAGGAGAATTACGTGTTTCACGACTAAATTTGGGCGCTATAATTGCTTGAGTACTGAGGATTCCGTACAATATTGTAAACAGTTAGATAGCACTATTTGACTACAAATTTAAGTAATTCGAATATTTACTTTTTCGCATTATTTGACCATGTACGTAATATCCATTTTTGAGAAATACAAATATTCTGCTCTATTTTAGACGTTATTTTTTGACATTGTTTTATTGCCTTTTGCACATATGCAAATTTGATATTATTATAATTTGGAGAGATTACATACTTGTGTCTTTATTATTAATTTCGATTGATAAAATTTTAAAGGAGAGACAGGCAGACGAAAAGTAATCCTATAAGGTTTTCTGTTTGATTAGTTATTATTTAATGTGGAAATATTTTATTGTGTATCGTGTATGACGATAAAGTTCGTCAATGTTGCCGCTGCGCAACGCATTTACAATTTCCAAACTTTTTCTTTTGATACTAAATAGAGGAGGTCTGATTTTTTTAAATTCATTTTCATTTTTTTTTAATATAAAGAGGAGGGATGATTTTGCTAGGGAAGATTTTGCGAGGAACACAAAAAACATGCTATTCCTTATTAGATTTAAATTATTTAAATAATAAATACCTTAATGTTTGAAAGCTAGCTACCGAAAGTAGTTTTTGATTCAGACATATTTTCTTATTATTTGTTTAATTATTTTTCCAATATATTTTCGAAAGATTTAAGACAAAAAATGTCGAATATCTTTTATTTATTCACATAATATAAGATAGACACGTGTTGATTTCAGCTAAGAGAACATCAAATATGTTTATAAGGAAGTTAAATTAATCCTCGCTATTATTGATTGTTTTTTTTTTCAGCAAAAGCTTACTAAAGTTTATACTATCGTTAAATTGTAACAATTAGTTCATAGTTTGTTTTAATTTATCGACGTGTTTTTTTAATGTGTGTGGTGTGTTCTTTTTCAATGTTCCTTTTTTTGTTTTGTAATGGATAAGTTTTAATTTTACAATCAAACAGCCTAATAAAAAATATTATATTTAAATTATATTAGTGATCATTTTAAGTAATCACTAATCGATATTAAATAATGCTGCCTTTAACACCTGCCTGTTAAAGTAATTATTCATTGTATTGAGATAACATTGTTATGACTTATTTATATAGGTTCAGCATGTTTTTGTTTTGCTTAATTCAACCGTGCTGCAAAGTTAAATAAAAATAACGAACAAAAAAAACTATAATACTCGCTTGATGTATTAACAAATATAACCTTTGTATGATTAATAACAACTGCATGTTTCATGTCTGTTTGAAATTTAAATTTAATATACATGTAATCACGCATCACTAATTACACTCATACATATAAAGTAACAACGATAAACAAACATTAACATCCATTTTATATTCTATGTATTCGTCGGCGTCATGCTTGACTTAATTATAATTTATATCATATACCTACATGATATTCATATAGTTCTAAGAATTAGTTGTAACCAGATTCTTAGCCTTCGCTCTCACATTATAAGGTGCTATAATTGTACAATTTTATATACAACATGATCTGCGTTAAGGTGAAGGTGGAGGTCTAACAGCATGATTTCCTCTGTAAAATATTCCCTGGTTGTTATATTCTATGTTATACCGTAACTTGCCGGCTAGAATGCATATGTAGTGAAATTTATGTTCAATATTATTTGTTACAAAGTGACAACCACAGGAGATGTGAACCAGAAAAGAAACTGATTATATTGTAAAAATCGCATCAGAAACTGACTGTTGAGATTGATGTTTAATGACACGTGGCTCGATGTTCAGTAAAAAAGAAACATGTCTACTTTCATACAATGGATAGGTCAATAAATAATAGTCTGCAGAGAACCCCTTGTTGTTCCAAGCTCTTGAAAAATAGACCTAATGCCTACTTGCAAGGTAGCTCGTATGAGGCTACCATAGATATATTGTCACTAATACTGTGACTTGTGACTAGGTGGTAGAGTTTCGCATTGGTATAGTCCCACCGCCGTACCACTACTGCGCCATATTGTAATTGCTTGTCGGTGATACGTTTGGGTTTGAAGGGTAAGGTAGCCGGTAAATTTACGCGTTGCATAACATTTTGGCTTAAGGTTGGCAACACATCATTAACAACTGTGCTGTGTATAGTATCCTTATCATAAGGGAATCCGTCTGCTTGTTTGCTTTCCAATATTATAAAGAAAAAAAATTATCGAAAAGTTGGAACAGGTAATTACCTCAAATGTATCGTGGAAAAATGTGCGCATAGCGGACATAATATATTAGGTATGAGGAGTAGATGGATGTCCTAACGATTGGTTTATTTTATTTTAATAATTGAATCGTCTATTACAGTATAATATGTTTATGCAACATTCAAATAAAGAGATATTTCAAAAACTTTTTAAAAACATTAATTAAACAACATAATTTGTAGTTATTGTTATTAAATATGTATTTTAGTTATATTAATTTGTATGTTTAAACAGACTTTCAAAATATTTAAGTAACATCATAACAATATGCAATTCATTTATATTAATACATTTACAACCCTTGACAAAGTTTGAAAACATTCAATAAATATTATTTGTCTCTTTGACATTAGATATATATTTCTATGACTTATATAAATAAAAAATTGTATTTTTATATCATTACACCTTAACTTACTATGTGCGTATGTATTTGAACCCCTTGTCCACCGCGTTACAGTCAGCAGAGCTGAGCTCGTGGCAGCGGCGAGTGGCGGAGCTCAACAACAAGGTATCGGACCTGGAGGACAAGCTGGCCAAGGGCGAGAAGGAATTGGCAAAGAAGCAAGAGGAGTGCGCCAAGTTCCAACGGGATCTGAGAGAGAACGTGGCCCAAAAGGAAGATCAGGTGAGTTTTATACTTATTTCACTTCATCTTTTTTTATATCAGAAAGAGGCAAACGAGTAAATAGATGAACCTGTGACTCGAGAGTTTACGCACGAATTTACTTCACTATCGCATTTGCGTTTACACACCAAACTACACGGGTCATGGTTAGCGCTTCTAGCGGATAATGAAATCAACTTTGTGGCTCCATACAACTTGAGCTATTTAACACAAACGAAATAGTAAAATAACTTCCTGCGAAATCTCATATTTGAGGCACAGATGGTAAGGTGACACTGTAGAGTATTTACTTGTGTACGTAATTTGTATAGTTATCGACGAGCTAGGTAGGAGTCAAACGGCGAGATAAATTGTTTGTCTTTGTATATTACTTGACAATATTTTGATTTTACTGAGTTAAACCTAAATATTGCTTTCTAGAATTGTTCCTCATAGTGACATCAATATAAGATTCTGTAACCGGTACTTGTGCTAAGTTCAAGTCTAAGACTCCACCAGAAGAGAAATCAAAGTATGGTTTCAGAAGCGTTTATGGGTTTTAAACAACTAAGGCTTTCTTTGTTTAAAGGCAGTGGGCAGAGTCAAAGATTCGTAAAACACTGCCTACATGGGACAAGGGCCGGCGAGGTGTCAAATAAGAACTTTATGTGACATTACAGGGATATATTTATGCAAAATCGCACATTACTCTGAGCTAAGTTTCGGTCGGAAATACCGACGGACGGATGGACACACAGCGAAACTACAAGTGTTCCTTGTAGACTACAGAACTTGCTACAACGTCAAACTATAAAATGTATCGCAGAAACTACTAAATATTAGGGTTTTTTTATAGCAGAAGGAGGCAAACGAGCAAGTAGGTCACCTGATGGTAAGCTATCACTACCGCCTACGAACCAAAACAACACCAGGGGCATCACAATTGCGTTGCCGACCTTTTAAAACCCGCCCCTAATTAGGAAAGAGGAGAAGTAGGTTCCCGGGACTCTCACAAACCAGACGAAACGCAGCAGCAAGCTGCTACTTCACGCTGGTCTTTTGTGAAAGAGTATTATTACGTTCCCCGGGCGTGCCGCCCATACGACTACATACAATAATGTGTACATAGCATGGCACTACCACTTGAAAGATTGATTGCACTAGAGGGATTATTTAGTTAACCCAAGCAACTACATAATTCCAATAGCGGGCGATGGAGTTGTCACTTCCCAACGCCGAGGATTTCATTGAAGTGACATGCTAGTAACGCGTATTTAGTAGAACCGTGATACTTAAAATGTAGGTAAGCGGTTACTTTGGCTAAGACTGTTAGTATCCTCTATTTACCTCTAAAGAAGACTTCTAAGAAGAGCAATACTGTGTACCTACTTGCCAAAATTATTACTGATCTGTATTTATTTTTTATTTTGTATTATTAATAAGATATACGTTTACAAATTACATCTACTTGTCTTGTATTATAAAGTGCCATTAATATATTTTTTGATTACAGGAGGAAAGGATAGCAACACTAGAAAAGCGATATCTGAATGCCCAACGAGAGTCCACCTCGCTGCACGACTTGAACGAGAAACTGGAGCAAGAGCTACAACACAAGCAAGCTCAGCTGAAGGTATTTATATTTACGCAGTCTCTCGTGCAACTCACTTTAGGGCCGTCAATGACGCATTACGTATATAAATGTTTGTTGCCATCTGTTCACTGTGTTCATACTTCATAACAATCATTAGCTAGTAATGAATAAAATAAACAATGATACTTGTTAAGTCTGTTAGTGTTAGGTTGTAGTGAGTTCAGATAGTTTTCAGGGTAATTAAAATAAATATATGAATGATTTATTATAAAGAATATAAAATTTTAAATACATGTATATGGTCCTTGCTTTTTAAAATAGACAATATGATGTGCTTCAAAAACAGATAAATTGATCAGTTGTCTTGTGATCTAACATAAACTAATTGTATACATCGCTGCTTTGTAGATTGTGTTTTATGTCTAACTTAAAAATGTCTGTAAGTAAATACTATGTGTGTGTGTGTGTATGTGTGTAAGTGCGTGCAGGCGTGCCTGTATTCGTGTGTGCCTGTGACCTTGCGTGGAATGTGCTATTGTGTGTGTCGATGCATTGGTTTGTGTTGCGTATGTGTGAATCATGATCGTTTTCATCGGATGCATAGTGTCGCCCTAATCCCTGGACGCATTACTTACGGACTACTATTCTCTCATTTACTATATTAATTAATAAATTATTGAAAAAGATAATGCAGATACTAATTTATTTATCGTATAGTTACTAGTGACACGACTATGTATGGTTGTATGGATTTGATTTAAGTAATAAGTGATAGCTACAGAACATTTTTATATACAAAACTTACTCGAGTAACTATCTATCTAACAGAGAATACCGTATCTAAATCCGTTGCATGGTTTGGAAGTTAAAGGCCTAAACATTTTTTGCCTCGTTCAACACCTTTACGGGACCAGCTACCCAAAGCGATATTTCCAAATTGATACGACTTGGGAACCTTCAAGAAAAAAGAGTACTCATTCCTAAAAGATCGACAACGCACCTGTGAGACCTCTGGTGCTGCAGGTATTCGTGGGCGGCGGTGATCACTTACCATCAGGTAACCCACCTGCCCGTTTGTCTTCTCTCATATAAAAAAATAAATGGAATGATTGAGGCCGAGAGTGACTTTAATTTGTACTTTGTATGATTAATTGAATTGTTTATGGAACTAACATGTGTAATAGCGCTTTCGTTGCTAGGTCATCCAGTCGTATTTGTGCTAAACATGCCACTAAACCTTCACTCCATCTCCATGACCCATGTAACTATGCCCTCAGCTTCAAGAAGAGAAGATCGCGGCTATTGAGGAGAAACTGGAACTATCAACGCAGAAGTTAGCTCAAATGTCTTCCCTGCCTGAAATGGAGGAACAGTTGAAAGCAAGAATGGAAGCACTCAGTCAGGTAGGTGTTAACCAAAGTGTACTTTGAGAGATTAACATTAGGTTCATATTCATATGTCACGCGCTTTAACGTAGTGTTGATATCCATACAACATTTAATATCTCAAAGAATAGTTGTTTCGATTCACAAACAAGTTATGATAATATTTTTTATTTTGATTTTATTTTTGGACTCTTATGCATTTTGAATATGCAAGTCCCATCGTAACCTAAACTTTTATGTTGACCACAAAAGAATTATCTATTAGGCAGAAGTACACCTATCAAGTAAAGAATGTTCAGGAAGACTCCTGTGTTTTATTTGTTCGTAAGAATAAAAGTATTTTAATACAGTGAGCGAGCTAAGGGGCCACCTGCTGGAAAGCGATTACCGTCTCCCATATACAACATATATTGGGTTATACATGAGTTGCCGATTCTTAAAAATACATCTTATGACGCCACCTGAAATTCTTCAGTTTTGAAAACGATGGTATTAAGTAAATGTTCATTCCATATTCCGCTTATGCTGTAATATTATTTAATTTGTAAGTAACTGACTAACGTAGAATTAAGATCAATATGTGAGTAATATGACATTTGCGTGTGCCATACTAGCTTTATCTGTTGATATTAAAAATGAGCTAACCGCCGAAAATTCTAACAGGGTAGGTGATAAGAAACTGCAAATATGGTTTTCATAAAAAAAAAATAATAATACTATAAGCACAAAAAGTACAATTTCAAATTTAACTAACACCTATATCACTAGCAAATAAATTCCTTACTTTGGAAGTAGATGAATTCGTGTAATTTATCCTGGAATTTAATACACATACATAAAAAAGCAGTTATACTTTTCCACAAAAAACTGTTAACATAGTTTCGCTTTTATCTTCCGGGTGTACAAATACTAAATTCCGACGAACAACAGTATAGAATAGAGTATATGTTATTTACAGTAATTTTGATCTGTGTATTTTTTGTTGAACTGACGATTATTTATCAAATAATCGAAATATTAGCTCTCATTCAAACCTAAAAAATTCCGTAATTTCCAACAATTACCATCATGTTTATCCGATTGACACATACTCTAATAAATTATACACTTAAAAATTTTTAACAATCACTCTATTTATTGGTGAAAGCGGTAAGAAAATCTGTTAAGTTATATTGAGTTTAGCGCGCACCAACACACAGACGCGCTGGGGGTGTCTATTTTAAAATATCCTATTTTTGTTTGTTGATCTTACACAACATTGTTGTTTTCTTGTCTTTTTGCAGACACTTCTAGTTTATAAATGAATGATGAGTGAAATAATTTTTAAGCAATTGGGTTTCACAAGTTATATCAAGACTGACATTTTATTAAATGAATTTCTCATTTGTTTCCAGGCACAAGAAAGGCACGGCTCGGCAGAAGATCGCATCCAGAGGCTAGAGGCCAGCGTGGAGGAGAAGAACGCAGAGCTGATGCGGCTCAACCAGCGGCTGCGTATGAACGAGGAGCACAACACGCGCCTTTCCGCAACCGTCGACAAACTGCTCTCCGAGTCCAACGACAGGTACAAGTCCATTTCATTCACCATGCTTTTTGTGAACTCTATTTTATTAATGTGAAGTTTGTCTTGATGGCTTCTTACTACATCAAGGCTATCTATACATATAATATATTTTATATTTTCCATCGTTGGCGCTTGGTAAAACTTCCACATATTCATATCTTCAAATGAAAACGCTTG
>DVZN01000014.1:0-24927 GCA_018237365.1 Caria ino melicerta
TATATATAGCTGCAAAATCTAACTCATTATATAATATTTACTTACGTTGCATACTACTAATGCATAATAATATTCACGGATACTTACGCAATTATTATTTATTTATTTTAACTAGTGCGATGTCAAACATCTTAGATATTAAGTACCTAGTCAATATGTTCTCATATAAGTGACTATGGGATGCCTTTATTGAGGATAAATTTCCTTAAACCTAGATAGAATATAGAATTTAGAACTATACACAAATGCGAACGTCTATGTTTATGACACAAACGCCCGCCCCGCTGCAAATCGAACCCGAGTCTCGCTATTTGTCGACGTGGCGAGGCAACTACGCTACCACTCTTCCAGCGAGACGGTCAAAATCGGCCTATCAAGGAGCATATCCTATAAGATATCCCATAACTACAATCATGACTCAAATAGTTTTTTTTTATAATATTGGAAGACAAACAAGCAAACGGATTCCTGATGATAAAAAAATCACGGCACCTATAGACACCAAGGTGGTAATGGTGCGTAGCCTATCTGAGGCCGGAATGTTAGGCCTCCTGCAAAAGTAAGTTTACCGGCTACCTTACTGTCCAAAACCGGAACACGTCAACTGCAAGCACTGACGTTATGGCGGCAGGAATAGGAAAGGTGATGGTTCCATTTCACCCTGGCGAGCCGCTGCGAAACTCTTACACCTAGTCAACGTCCTGGTGTTAGTGAAATTAAGCCTATGCCCGCCTTTTAGGAGCTGCTTTTAAGAAGGCAAATGGTTTATTTTTGCAAAGGAGCTCAGACCAACACGGGGTATCCAAGCAATGATGTGATGGCAGCAAGTATACGTAAGGCGGTGTTACCTATCCGGTGAGCCGCTGCGAAACTCTACCACTTGTCGGAGGTCACGGTGTTAATCAATGGAAGTAAGTGTATGCTCACCGTGAGCTGCCTGGCAGGTCTATTCTGCAACAGAGCGGGGACTGACACGGGGTAAAGTGTTGCAGAACACTCACTGTTTTCACCTTTCTTCTTTCCCAGAAGTATCGGCCCGGCCTCCTTCGAAGAAAATACCGTTTGTCTCCCAGCCAGTCAGCTTGCAAAACACCGTAACCTCTGACTAGATGGTAGAACTGCGCAGTGGCTCGACCGGATTATTACCACCGTCTTACCAGTTACCGCCGTCGTAACGTAAGTTCTTGAAGTGTTCCGGTTTGGAGGTGGTAAATTTTCTTCGCACAGGCCTCAGGTTGGCGACGCACCATTACCACCTTCGGTGTCTATAGGCGGCGTGATTTTTTTACAATCAGGAAATCTGTCTGCTCGCGTTGCCTGCTTTCCAATATTATAAAAAACAAAAAGTTCTACAAACGAGGCAGCTAGAAACAGATAGATATAGTCAATTACTCACATCTTTATCCCACTGCAGGTGGTAAGGTATTTCGTTTCCGAAAGGGAAATCGAGGTGGCAATTCATGACAGCATATCCGCCGACGCTGGCGCGGAGGCGCTCCACCTCGAGGGGCAGCAGCGTGGCGCCGGCGCGAGCTACTACCACAGCAGCACACACCACTAGCGCTGCCTGCATCGCGATGGCACACGACCTCACAGGGACACGACCGAGGTATTACTGACGCCGATTTACGACAATCCACATACTGCCCACTGACCGCGACGCATCCTTCTGTTAAGGGCAACACACACCATTCTAGTGAATACAAACCATCGTCTTTTAATAAGAAATTTGTTTAGAGTTCAAGTAAGGGATTTGTTTGTTTGAGAGCCAACGACACACACCTACAGTAGAGGATCCAAACTAAGGCCAACCTCCACCGACGACGTGTCAACCAGATGAAAATAAGATTTTATCTAATGAAATAAATTTCCAAATTATTTTGATAAGACAACCCTTTAAAAATGGTCATATTTATAATTAATTTAGAGTCGAATATTTTATATAGTTCCCACTAATAAAATTGAAAAGCAGATCTCCATTTTAGGCGAGGTATATGTAAACTACCACAAAAAATGCGTAAAATTTGTGGAATCCGGAAAAAGCCTGAGCTTTAAACAATGCAGTCTAATAGCTTTTAGGGCGGTTAATTAATTGACTAGCCCTGAACCCCAAAGTTTTACATTTTTTTCGTCTTAAGGCACACCACTAATGTTTAAGTTTATGTTTTAAGTATTTAGATAAACATACCTCATATTGCCGACACGATGTGAATTTGAAATAAAATAATTTAGTGGATAGTGATCAGTAGCACATGCGCAATAACCCCAATGAAGATGTGTTGCGGCCTTTACAAACCTCCTTAATTGCATGACAAAGGCGCGGGCGCAGCGCTCGCCGGGCCGTCCCGACAAGCGACGGCACGGCAGGCGTCGGGACGACACAGAAGCGGCTTCCACGATGACGCCACGCACATTACACGCCTAAATTAGAACTCCTTTTATTTAAATGCCTAATTTCCGCTTGAAGATTACTAGCATAACCCTAGTGGCCATGCTAGTATCTATTTTATTTCACTGAGGTATTTATAGTTCTAATTATTTTGACAATTTACTTGTGATGTGTATTTAATCGCGCAAAAACTCTAAATAATCTATACTTGCTATACATACATACAAAATCAAATATTTGTTCATGGTACATATACCAAAACTAGAAGTTGCCTGCGGCTTCATCCGCGTTTTTATTTTTAACAAACTCTTTTAGACTCCATTTGACTAAACTTCACTCCACTCCACTCCACCCCATGTAACCTCACGCAACCCCGCCCTACCCGACTAGTGGTGACTGGTAAGCGGTGTAAGATTGTTGGGCACCAACCTCCCCACCAATCCGCACCACAAAAAAGAGTAAATGAATTATAGCCGATTTTACATTTTGTCTTTTTGGGGTTGCACACCCCATCCAACCCCACCCTACCTCACGTAACCCCGCCCTACCCACCACTCTCCAAACCTTTTCAAATCTCCCTGCCCCTCTCCTACCAACCCACCAATACCATCAGTAGCGACAGATCCCCTGTCCAATGGAAACCCCTAAATTATTTGGGATAGAAAGTAGTATATAAATGAGGATGGGTAGGGGCTGGAGGGGTCTGGTGGGGATTGTGGCGATTGGTCGCCAAAGTCCTCGTCAATCTACATTAGTAAGGTACCACTCCCCAAAGCCCCACCCACCTCCATTCCACTCCACACTAACTACCCCATTCCACCCATTCTACCCCTCCCCACCCTATCCCACTCGTCCCCAATCCAAGTAACCAACAAAAACAAAAATAGAAATCAGACTAAGCGTTAATGAATTATGGCCAATTTTGCATTTTGTCTTTTTGCCCTTTCCCCCTTAAGATGACGGGATAAAAAGTTAGCCTACGTATAACCGTCCTAGTAATATAAAGTATGCGCCAGCCAAATTTCGTTACGATCGGTCCAGTAGATTCGGCGTAAACCGCAGTCGGGGTAAAGATAGACAGACAAAATTCTGAAAATCTCGAAATATGTTTTTTTTAGTCGTCTGGACTGATTTTTTTGAAAATATTTTTAATGTACAGAATTAACTCTTCTACACTTTTATTATATGTGTAAATATTCTTTTCGACGTTAAAATAATGGTGCGTCATCACCATTATTATTCCTGCTGCCAGTTTTTCAAAATATTGAAAGACAAACAAACACATGGATTGTTTATACAAGTAAGAAATACACGTCTTTGGATATGAAATATGTGTTTTTTAAATTATTTTGTGAAGCTTGACAGTTTTTGTCATTATGTGTTTATAGTCATTGTTATTACAACGTAAGCTATGACACCAAGTCTGTGATTGTCTGTTTTTGATGTTTCCTTGTTACGGGAAACCTCTCTCTTTAGAGATCATGGGTGCTACTTTTGAACATTCACCGATGATTTCAAATCCATTGATGATTAAAATACTCAATCAGTGCCACTAAATACGAACTTCGTATCACATTTTTATGTTGTTGGAAGACATTGTGTGAATTTCAAATATATGTGTTTTTAGTGTCCGTGATTTACGAGTTACGATTACGAGTCCATCGGTAAATCCGAAATCATCGGTGAATGTTCAAAAATAGCCCTCCAGCTCGCCCATTATGATTTATTGACTTTTGTAAACACTTAGTTTAATTATTTTTTGTACAACAAAGCATTTAAATAAATGAATAAATGGACGTTGCTAATTTAAGGCATTGATGTTAAGCATCGTGCAAAAGAAAGTCTACTGGCTACCTAATCCTCCAAACCGGAACAAGAACAGGGTGACCTGCCTTTATAGAGGTAGGAATAGGTAAGTTGGTAGTGCCAATCCGGGCCAACCGATGAGAAACTCTACCTCCTAGTTAAAAGTCGCGGTGTAAGGGACAATAAACCTATGCTGCTTCTTACGAGATTTAATAAATCTGTAGGCCTGTAGTTTATTTATTTACTTTTCTTAATTATCTTTAAGGAAGATCTGTAGTTTGTTTATTCTTTACGAAGGTCCCATTCGAACATGGAACAATTATTTATAATGACATGAAATGTCCAGCCTTTGTCCTTCAAAAGATTGTTAAATAGAGTCAACAGTCATAAAACCATTTATAATGCATGGATCCACCGCTTGACTTATTATTCGTCCTTGTTATTATCAAGGCTATCACCAACCTTCATCATATTTGCTGTCTTCAGGTTTTACTAAAATCTTGATATGACTGTTATTGCTTAACCAGACATGTTACACATACACACAACTAATATATTCACTATGAAATTGTGAAAACTATTTTCCAAGTTTATCGTGAGTTAAAGTAGAACCCCTACATCATTATTTTTTTATAATATTGAAAGGTAAAAACAGACGGATTCCCTAATTGTAAGAAATACACGCCGTCTATAGACACAGAAGCCATTAATGGTGCGTTGCCAACGGAAGGCCAAGATATAGCCCGGGTTAAGAGTAAATTTACTTTATTCTTCAAATAACGCGTCAATTGCATACACTGACGTTATAGCAATAGATTTCTATATTTATAGGTAAGACGGTGGTACCAATACGGGCTAGCCTTTGCGAGACTCTACCACCTACTTCAAGGATAGTAATAGTGATGTTAGTGATAATAAACCCGTGCTAGCCTCTTACGAGCTACCTTCCACTGTTGCCAACTCTAACTGGTAGCTAGATAATGTGTGAAAAGTTGCTAGATTGCCAGATTTTGCCCAAAACATTTTCTAAAAGTTGTTCATTACTACTACTCTGACGCTTGGTAAGACAATCGTGTCTTATTAAGCTAATAAAAGCTGCAAGTTTTATGAAATAGCTGCCTAACACCAAAACTCCCAAGATTTAGCTGTAAAGTACCTATTCGAGTTAGAAACGCTGCTGCCTTGCAGGGATGTAGTTACAGATAGAGCAGTTTCATTTCAAAGCGAAAATGTGAACTCACCTTGAATAATATTAATATATTAATTGATGTGTAGGTTATTACATACAGATTTCTAACGAATGAGCCCAATATTGCATGATTTTGCCTCATTAGTAATTGAGTATTATTCATTTAACTTTATAATTGCAAATCAGCTCGTGTAAGAATAGAGCGAGGACGAAATTGAATAACAATTATAATTGCATTATTAATATAACACACGTTACAACAATTATAATCTAACATTATTTTTCTGATTTCATTCAACTCTACTTAACACCATTCAGCATATTTAGTTAAGCTTACCTAGTGTGTATTTTCTGTTGTCCATTTAGTTATGTTTTTGTAGCATATTATTATTTTTAGCATATTTATGTCTGTAATAAATTATTAAAATCATGAAAAATAGATAGTCTTGTGCCGGAAATACACAATATATAGTAGGAAATCGTAGTATTTTGGTTGTTTAAGTCTATAACATCTAGGATGTACTGTACTAATAAAGTAAGACGTTACAGCGACATAAAAGCGATTGTGACGTGCAGCGAGCTTCTTGCTCTAGCTCGGAAGGTCCTGTACACTGGACTATAATACATTTACGTATCGCATTTAAGCCTGAAGTAGCAACACACTGGCATCACCTTGGCAGATGTTAATGGTTATTACTTACTTACACCCACTTATAACACCACTGCTTAGTAGTACATATGTAGTCACTATCCGTCTGCATTAATAAATATTCCTGGACAAATCACACATATTGATCTAACTCCAAAGTAAGCAAATTATTTACTTGTGTTATGGGTGTTGTCTACGATATTACACATAGAAATTGATGAAATGAGAAAAAAAAGACTCTATAAACTCTATAAACATATATAAATACCAAAATAAATTTGATAAACACCCAGACCCAAAAATGACTACTATACTATACTAACCATAAAGACAATTGGCGTGTTCAGGCCAGAAAAAATGTTACATTAATATTCCGTAGCCTTAACTACTTGCTCAGGTGATAAGTACGCAAATAATTATTTATTACACATACTACAGCTGTCAAATGGTGTGCAATGAATGGTACGTGTGCTGAGATCGTGACAAATCTACTCGACCAGAATTTTAAAATAGAAGCTCGTTTATAACCTTCTCGTAGGTACGTGAACGAGTAGAAATGAACCTTGAATAAAATAATACGTTATGATAATAAAAACATAATATAATAAAAGATGAAATATAAACGTAAATTACTTATACTTCATTTTTTTGATTGTTGATAGCTATTGGCGGTGATTCTGCTGGACACTTCCTAAACAAATTTTAAGTTATCGCTATCCATCTTCAAAGTAAGGGAAAAGAAAGAGACGAGACGAGTTTAGGTGGTGTTAAATTAGTATGTTTTAAAAATTGTATGAACGTTTAGTCTATACCTCATAATATAACGTTTAAAATCCTTGTAACTTTGCATGTACTGCTTACTAATTAACCAGTGATAAAAATGTTTCGTCTTTTTTTATTGTTATACAGCTGAAGGCAAGTAGAAATTACTTAAAATTAGTTTAGAAAACGCACAGCAGAATTACGGCAAATATTAAACCTACTTCCATCTGGTAGAAGAAGTGGAAGACAACTATTTGTTATTTTCTTGAAGATACTCGAGTTATATTGCCTAAGAGATACATCCTTAGGCTAAGAGTTACGATTCTTAGGCGTACAAATAATAAATGAATAAGTATTTTTTGCTTATGTGCGTAGCAATCAACTTTTTCTGTTTTTACTCTCCAGCTAGTCAAAAGTCTAATACCGGATTGAACTAAATATAAGTGAAACCTAAATCGATGCTTAAATAATTTAAGTCAGACTTAGGTGCATTGACCTCAAGTCACCCCTATACCAAATTATTGGTACCAAACAATGTATATTTTAGGTAGAACTTAAAATTAAGATAATCTTAGTAAATTTTGGCTTATGTCATGGTTAGTGCAATCGGGCAAAAGCTGAATAATTCTAGGACATACTTCACAAAATGTCTCCTAAAAGAAATGTCAATTCTGCGAATACATTCAAGATAAAACTGTTTAATCTAAATCATTCTTTAGTTTTGTCAAGTTTGCTTAATCGGAAAGTTCGTGGATTCAATGTCCCATATTTATAGCAGCCATACTCTATGAGGGATGGCCGCCACCGGTTAATTGCAAGTTATACATTCAGCGAAAGAAATTATTTTTTAGCATTAGGTAAACATAATAACCAGATTCAAAGAATCTTATTCGTAATTCTTTTATGTAGCCTGGTTTTGCTCATGTAACTTTGCGCTTGATAAGTTCCAAGTAATATCAATAGCATCGCATTCTTGCTATTTATATTTTCGAGTCCATTAACCAACAACAAATAGGTGCCGAATCATCTATTTGTTACTTGTTCCCTAATCTAGGGTATCCTAGGAATAATGTTGGAGAAATAACAAATCTTTGAGGTACGCTGGCAGTGGCTTACAGCGCGTCAGATAAAACTATAGGGATAGTAAATAAGAGAAGTCTGGTGTAGGCACAAATAAAAGGATGCTGTCATTATATGTGGTGCCTACCGAATGATAGCTTGCAAGAAATGCTAAGGGCCCAGTCGTAATTTTACACGAGACCTAACATCCCGGCCTCAGGTTGGCGCGCACCACCTTTGGTGTCTAATGGTGTAAATTTCTTACCATCAGAAAATCCGTCTGCTTGTCCGCCTTCCAGTATAATAAAAATAAGCTTTTTGAAATACTGAGAAACGCATCTCATGATGTCGTGGCTTCAATATAAAGTAAATAACAATATGTATGTGAGCCACGTAAACGTAATTCTCAGCGGCGGTTTATTTGCCAGTCTTCAAAATGAAAACTCGTTTATTTATCCATGTGTAAACTTTTTGGAAGTGTTTATAGATCGTTCAAATTTCGTTTGTCTCAAATCGAAATCATTCACCATCAAACACAAATATTCATAAAAACATCTCCTACCGTTTCATCCTGCCACATACACAGTTCGAAGCACATTTTATTAATTAGAAATCATATTTCAAACAGTTTATTTACGCTAAATGAGACAGCGGTAATTGCCACCGTATAAAAACCCAGTCTAATTTTATCGGTCAATCAAAAAATTATTTCACGAAGGCCATATTATTGCAATAGCTTCATACGTTGCAAGTGATTTCTTTTTAGTTTTCGACAGAATTTTAGCGTTTTAGTTTTAAATATAATAAGATATCTTAATAAATGCAAAGTAATTGCCGCATGGTGGACTGACCACGCCGCTATCTTGTGCTTTGTTTATTACTCTCAGGATTAGGCTTTTGGAAGGAAAGAACTGAAGGACGGATTTCATGATGGTAAGAAATTCACGCCGCCTATAGACATCAAAAGTAGTAACGGTGCGTTGCCTACCTGAGGTCAGGATGTAAGGCCTTGTGCAAAAGTAAATTACCCCCTACCTTACCCTCAAAACCGGAATACGTCAACGGCAAGCACTGACGTTATGGCGGCAGGAATAGGTAAGGCGGTGGTACCATTTTACCCGGGCGAGCCACTGCAAAGCTCTACCACTTTTAAGAGATCACGGTGTTAGTGACAGTAAGCCTATGCTGGCTTTCTACGAGTTGCTTGGCGTAAGGCAAATGGTTCATTTTGCAAAGGAGCCCGGACCAATACGGGGGAAATTCTAATTCGGTTTTCTTTGTCTATTCAGTTGTGTATATTGGGTGTCTGACGAGCAATCTGATGCATTCATTGCATTATAAGAGCAACAAAGCACTGACAGCCCTACTTTCTCTGGGTCCTTCCAATGAAAGCGAAAACTTATCGAACTCTCATTGATATCCGAGAGTGGTAGGTATTCATTCACACATGCAATATCACATACTGACACGCAAGTCGTCGGCAGACGCGATGTGCGTACTTAATACTAAACCCTAGTCAGAACCAACAGATAGCGGTGGTATCCATGCTTTTTGATAAAAGTAGGGAAAATATTATTGTTGACTGGCACAAGGATAAAACTCCTGTTGGTAACATCCCTACAGTAGAGCCGGGTGGTGCAGTGCACTAGGGCCCCGGAGCTGAAGGGGCCCTCTAACCTAACCTTTGAAACGAGAGGGGGCCCTTTTTTTTCTTCACTAAGCTTCTTCAGCTACTTCACTGTCTACCAGGCAGCTCTAAGCAACGAGGAAAGGTTTACATCGTTTACTCATTAGCAGAGCAGAGCTTTACTAGGGGGTAGAGTTTGGCAAAAGGCTCGCCTGGTTTAGTACTAGCGACCTATTTATTGCTATTGCCATAACTGTAAAGTCGTGACGTTTTTCGATTTGTAGCCAGTACACATTTTTTGCTCAAACCTTAACAAAGCATCATTAATATCTTTGGTAATTATAGGCGGCGTGGATTTCTTACTATGAAGATGTATGAGAAATTCGTCTACTTGTGTCTTTCAAAATAGAAAATATAAGTTTTATTTCGTATCAGCTGGTTGCTTTGCTATCATACCATTAAACAACCTACCAGCTCAAAACGCAAGTAAAATGGGTCATTATTAACCAGTTTTTTTGTGGTAGAGTACTTGTCATTGTGTTGGTAGAGCTGATTTTTGGTCGTAAAAACTCTTTCACAAACAAATAAATACGAATCAATAAATTAAATTAAGTAATGGAATAATCGTGTGGTGTTAAACAGAGTAGAATGCAATAGAAGCAACACCCCATGTCCACCCGTGGGTGTCGTAAGATTAATCAATTTTGGTGGCATTTTGTATCATTTTATTAAAGTGTTAAAGTGCATAAGTAAATTATCAACGAATAAGTTACTGTACCATGCGTTTACTCGATGTCGCTAAATCTCACTTGCTCAGCTTGTGTGAGTTGCCGACGAATACGAATTATCGCCCGAATTCGGAAAATTGGGCTTAAATTAATCATAACAGGTCTTAGGTCTCTACCTAAATATTGTGAAGTCGTCGTAATCAGGCACGTCATGGTCTTAGATCTCTACCGAAGACATCGTAGTCAGTCATGTCATGGTCATAAATAATTTAATCCCAATTTTACGAAATCAGACGGTAGCTTGATGCAAATTAATATGAAATTTAACAAATGACAGTTGCTAACGCCAGTGCCAACAAAGAAAAGGAGAAGAAGAAATCGACGGACTTCTTTACTCCTCATACTGGAACACGGCGGTGCCAAACACTCTTATTATGGCGGCAGTAATAATTCAATCTATTTTACTTAATGCTCATAGGAATTAGTTGTTAATTACAACGCAGCTGCTAATTACATGGCAACCGGAATCTGATTCATGAGGAGGTCAATTATGATTGAGGTGACCAAAACACAAATGACACATTTCAGACGATTAGGGTAAGTCTTAAGAGCATTAACTCTGAATTTTGAAGTTTTAGTTCAAAAATAAAAGAAGTATAAAATATTATTGCACGAAAAATGTAAGTCTAATTAATTAATTAATTATCTATTAATTATCTGTGAATTGACAGAGAATATTTTTGATATTAAAAAAAACTATGAATTTTAAACAGGTTTATTTAAACAGGTTAAATTTTTAAACTATATTTTGCTTGGTATATTAAAACCTTTAAAAAAATGGACTGTTCTGATAGTCCTTAGAAAAACGATCGAGAGAGGATTTACCAAAATAATATAAAACAGAATACATCGTGACATGAGATATTTATATATAGACGATAAAGCTAAGTGGAAAATTGTATTCAGAGAATAAACTACGAAACAGTTAGCATCAGTTAGCAAATAATATAAATGTGTTTATAACTTATCGGTCGTAATGTAGGACAATCTATGTCTTATCTAATGTCAAAGGAGTCTAGAATTGCGATAGGTATTAAATTAATAGGCAATAATATAAATGCCTATGTTACGAAATAGACAAATACGTACTTGATTTTACCGGATTGGCCAATTTTAACGTAAACCAAGTAATATTGCGAATATAGCAGCTAGTCATAGAAATTGAAATCCTTTAAAGAAAGAGAAGTTTTTTAAATGTTTAAGTTTCAAAGTTATAAGTACAAATAATTGTAAAGTGCAGTGCATGGCTTTGACGCACAAGGTCCCAGGTTTCGATTCCAGGGTCAGGCAACTTGTTCTATGAGTATGATTTTTTTCAGTTTTCAACCCTGTTCTGAGTTTTTTTTTCTGATTTGTGTCTAATATGGCGACGGCTTTGCTACCTGTCACATCTTAGGACCTAATATCGTCGGCTAACCTTGAGTGCATACTTATGTACCTCAGCCTACCATTTCAGGGATATGGCGTGATGATTTTCATTTATTTTTCTATTAATCTATTTTGTATTAGCTTTACATGGCTGTCCAAAAGCGAACATAGGCTTACTAACACCGTGACGTCTGACTAGGTGGTAGAGCTTCGCAATGGTTCGCCCGGGTGAAATGGTACCACCGCCTTACTTATTTCTGCCGCTTTAACGTCAGTGCTTGCCGTTGACGTATTCCAATTTGGGAGGGTAAGGTAGCCAGTAAACTTACTTTTGCACGAGACCTAACTTCTCGGCCTCATTACCACCTTTGGTGTCTATAGGCGGCGTGAATTTCTTACAATCAGGAAATCCGTCTGCTAACAAACAGACGGGTTTCCTGATGGCCTTTCAATATCATAAAATATATAGCATATATATTATGGGCGCATTACTGTCCTGTAGCTAGGGTGTGAAGCCAATGTGCAAGTCTACCGATTACCCTATTCTCCGGATCAGACAGTTAAATACTGGACAAATATCCCAGGACAAGTCACACATATTCATCTAACCCTCAAAGTAAGCAAATTATTGGCTTGTGATATGGGTGTTAATTAACGATATTACACAAAGAAATTTGTATGTAGATCGCCTCGCTATTCGTTGACGTGGTAAAGCATGTACGATTACTACTCGGCAGGAGTAAATACGAAGGTGGATCTTTACATAGGCCAGTTGCTGCATAGCACTATACCGCCGCGTCACTTATGAATCACCTCCTACGAGCTATCTGACAGGGTGGCAGGGCTTTAATGACCCAGTGTTGATTCGGGCTCTTTCGTACAAGAGTCCAACTGCCTTCCTGCCATACAACTCGTAAAATTACGATGTTAGTGACAATAAAATACACGATGTTACTGACAGGAAAATACATATTTTTACCGTGACTTCTAACTAGGTGGTGGAGTTTCACAGTGGTTCGGCCGGATTGGTGCCACAATATCGTCAGTCCTTGCCATTGACGAGCTCCAGTGCCAGTAAACTTTTGCACGAGGCCTAACTTCCTAGCCTTATATTTCATATTATATTTTATTGCCTTTAATATTCTATTGCCACCCAATGCTCCCTTCGGCATTTATAGCTGCTTTTTTACTTTCCAATATTATATTAAAAACACATTTCAAAAAATATGATGAATTATATAGGCGACATGAGTTTAAACGAATGTAAAGATTTGAAATAAAGACAAAAAGACAGAGTAACATTTATCATCCGCAACATAAACGCAGGTGTGTTTATTTTTACATCGAAGGTCGCACTAACTGAACCGTTTAGAAAAATATCTGTAATTATAGTATGGAGCCATACAGAAAATTAATTTGTAATGAAGTTTTTTGAATTTTACAGCGGGTTGTTTTAGATTTTAACAGTGTTAAATTCGTTGTATAATTAATTACTTGACAATTCTTTGTTCGTATCATCAAACAAAGCCAGTGACATTAACTTACTATTTATCATCATTTGAAACCTTGATCTAAGTTTGAAACTTTTGATTTGACGTAAAATTAAATGTTATTTAGTTAAAACAATTTATGTTTGCCTTACGTACGAGTACATGCGATTGTTTTGTCGCAATTGCTATTTTAGAAAGTCTTTCATGTTTGATGTTCCTATAATACCTGCCGTGGATATCATATAACAAGACAAATACACATCGAGCACACATTTATCTTATACTGTAACATTTTATATGAAAGAGACAAACATAAAATCGCTTATGGATGTATCAGTATTAAAATAAAAAATATATTTCTAGCTGTCTCCGTCTGTGTCATAAAAACCATTATTACAGAAATAAATAAAATTTATTAGTGGGATTCAGTCGTTTATATCAATACCTAGATTCGTGGGATGTCACGAGTACATATTTATCTAAAAAACCTAATAATACCTACAAAAGTCACCTTTCCATTTTCGTATGTCTTTTATGGTGAAAAATTCCTTACCCCAAAAATCTGGCATTGCTGATTTGTCTAGATATTGGTAGTACGCTTAGGGTGATTAACTCAGGTACAGAGTGGACTGATAAAAGTCAATAGACTTCACGTCAACGTCACATTTAAACAAGCTTTGAGTTTCCTTTATAACTTAGATCAGGAGGTCAGTGGCGCCTGGGAAGTATATGCCTACATATGTACATACATATCTTTAAGCCAACTCCGTCACGGGTTAGGCAGAAAGTATCGATTGCCAGGTGTCACGACTCCTACGTACTTACCTAGCTTCCTCCACATTCATAGCCCTCTTCATACATACGAGTACACGTATTAAATAAATATACACCTTATCTTTAAAGTATATACCTTTCCAAAATTTTCCAAATCGATCCAGCAGTACTCGTGTTAATCCACTACTGCCTTCCCCGGTGTAAAAGGGGGTTATTGTAACGTTCTAAAGTAATAAAAACATTCTGACTTTAGAACCTTCTTAAATAAATATCGTCATGCCCAATATATCTTCGAAAGGGTGGGCAGAGATACATACTAGTATGCACGCATATTAGGTCCCGTGATGTGACAGGTGGCAAATACGTCGCCAACAGGGCACAAACCTGGCAATATTATGTATTTCAGAAACACTGAAAAAACTCATAGAAAAAGTTGTCCAAACCGGGAATAGAATCCGGGACCTCGTGCATCAAAGTCGGACAACGACACTATTCGACTACAGCGGCGAAAGAACTTTCCTATTATTCAAATAGGTTAAAAGAGGAACTTATGGCGAGAGGTTACGAGAGGTTAAAATAATCGGACGTATAAAATAGTACGAGTATGATGCTACCCGAACTTTCAATAGATTTGCGTAAAGTATAATGCTTTTTATACCAGTCATCAGTAACTTAATATCTTTTCTTAGGTTACGAGTAAAAGGTCATTGTTGCGATCACATTTCTGCAACACTTCTGTATTTATGTACAAACTAACAATATCTACGGCTTCGATTGTATGAAGTTAGAAGTTAAGCTCTACCTATTTTACCATTATCTTTCATTTTGTCAGAAATATTTTTTAACCGACGAAAAAATCGGAGGAGGTTCTTAACTGTACCTCACATATTTTTATGTGATCGTGGATAACTTAGTCGTTTATGAATATATTTTAATGATTCTGTTTTTGTTGGAAAGAAAATATTCCAAAGGTGGTCCCATGATAAGCCTCGTGTAAAAGTAAGTGTACCGGCTACCCTACCTTCCAAACTGGAACACGTATATGGCAAACAATGACGTTATGGCGGCAAGAATAGTTAAGGCGGTGGTACCATTTCATCCGGGCGAGCCGTCAATATCACGGCGTTAGTGAAAGTCGAAGCCTATGCTCGCCTTTTACGAACTGCTTGGCAGGAAGGCAGGTGGTCTACTCTGCAAAGGAGCCCAGACCAACACGGGGAGATGTTGTTTAGATGGACAATTCAACCACCCCACTTCGTTCCAGAACTTTAAGAGAATTTGGTTTTTTTATTACGTTTGGCATTGCTCGTGTGTCGCCCAGGTTTAAGACGATGAAGGCATTTTGAGTAATGATATGTATAAAACTTTGAACTATGCATATATGTCTGCGAAATAGGTGTAAGGTGGTATCCAATAACACAAATACATACAAACACATAATATGTCCATATCGAAACAAAAATAAACTAAGTGGCTGTACTCGGGATCTAGGTGAACATTCTATGACAAAATATACGAATGTATTATCCGAGAGTCGTGTCAAGAGTCCCCAAAACTGGCGTGTTGGTTTATATGAAAAGAGTAATCGATGTGGAAGAAGCTAGCCAAGTGTTTAAGGAGGAATCGTTATACTTGTCACTTGGCACTCTCTGCCTATTCAGCAAGAGACTTGGGGTGAAGATATATATATATATATATACGTAAGTAAAAATAAACATCCAAATAGAGATATACAGATATTTGTACCTCACATTAATTCTTGTCCCCGTTAAACATTTAACCCAGACCTCAGAACGGTTGCGGAATCACCTCGTCGCTCAGCGTCGGAAGAAATATACGCCAACTACTCAAACAACAACAATCGGGATAAAAATAATGTTTATTTCCTTTGAGCATCTAGAATTATTTAATGATCTAAGGTTTATTTCATTCATAATAGGTTAGATGACGAAATTCATGATTCACAATTGCTTTTGTCATCGGTATGTAACACTTGATAGGATTTCCTGTTGCTGACCATTATGTATGTACATCGGGAAGTCACATTCTTATATAGCACACTATCGGTTACCTAACCTAGAACTTTACCAGGTGTTAAATTTTTATAATATTCGAAGTCTAAGAGTAGACGGATTCCGTAATGGTAAGAAATATACTCAATCTATATTTTTGACCGTCTCGTGGGTCGAGTGGTGAGCGTAGTTGCTTTACCACGTCGACGAATAATGAACCCCGGATTTGATTCCTGACGGAGGCAGGTATTTGTGTGATGCATATAGACGTTCGTATTTTTGAGTCTGGATGTTCATTAAATTTATTCTGGTATTTCTATGTATAATATCCATATAACAAGCAATTAATTTGTTTACTTTGGTATTAGATGAATCAGTATAATAATTTATCCAGGGATATTTATACTAGAAACGTGAATGGTGCATTTCAATGGTGGTCGGGATGACTCGTGCAAAAGTAAGATTATTCGCTGCTTTACCGTCCAAACCAGAACACGTCAATGGCAAGCACAGTCCAAGGTGATAGTCCAAATCTAGGCGAATTATTGCGAAACTCTACCACCACCTTAGGTATAAAAATGTAGTTTTTTTTGTTTTTATTTTTTTTAATTTGTTGTTTAATCTTATACCAACATCTTAATAATTTTAAATTAATTAGTCAAAACGTTATCTGTGTCTGTAGTTTAGCGTAGCCGGTTAAACACTAATGAGTCTTTCCTTATAAATATCACCTGTTATTCCCTTACTCTGGCTATTCGTAGCTTGCCACCGTGCCTGCTACGCCGTAGCGGATGGCATCGGCTACGTCTCTGTAGTTTAAAGAAAATGGGTAAAAGAAGAACATCACATTTACTTTGGGTGTAATCATTAAATTCTTTATTGCAAGAAATTGCTACAGTACTGATTTTCAACTTTATTCCAGGCAGAATGGTTCCACCGCCTTAGCTTTTCCTGCCGCCATAACGTCAATGCTTGCCATTGACGTGTTCCGGTTTGGAGGGTAATGTATCCGGTAAACTTAAAAGGTGGAGTCAGTCAATGATAATATTATGTACATTTTTGAAGTGCACCTAATTAGTAGAATTAATTATTGTTACTTTAACAGAACGAATTAATTTACTGAATTAAAACTAACTTCTTCGTTTGTAGTCTGCATTACCACAACACATTTAGACAAACAATTCTAAAAGTTTATTATTAAGTCATTTATCAATACAAATAGTTAAAAAAAAGTACCTTCACGCCTATTATCCCCGAAGGAACAGGCAGAGGTGTGCTAGCATCTCCACGACTCGTAAGTCCAGTAGATATACTAGAACGCCCACGATTAGTCAAGGTACTAGGGCCCATGATGTAATAGGTGGCAAGCCTATCGCCACTTGGGGCACATTCCAATCCCGTCAGTCATTTTTCATTATAATACAAATAGTATTATAATGAAAAATGACTTAATTTAATTCAAACCCTACTTTCAAAGTAAGATTACACTTTTAGATCTGATGTTTTATATAATATGATAAAGCTACAGCTAGCTTTTCTTCTAAGCTACTCATAATATAGGCAAAAGTTAAGTTCACTGATTTTAACATATTCCTGCCATGTCAACGCCACCACCCTGTGTTATTGTGTTCCATTTTGAAGAAAAATTATCAGTTGGCTGACGTATGAGCATCTCAATCTTCTGGAAAAAGTCCTAAACTTTAATATTAGACTGACAGCTACGGGGTAGCTTTCCCAGAGCCGATTTTAACAAAACATAGCCTATAGCCTCCTGAATAAGTTAGTATTACTAATGGTAAACCAAATTTTATGGCTGTTTATCATATTAGTGTAAATATTGCTAATACTAATATACTGCTATTACTAATATAACGTTATCAATATAGAAGTGTGTCTGTTTGTCCATCTTTCACATCAAAACGGAGCTACGAATTGGTGTGTTTTTATTTGGAGATCTTATGAGAGATATTTCCCAAAATGAAATACCTACCATGGACTAGGCTTGTTGTCTGGCTGCACTCCTATTTGCTCATAGGGGACCCAGGGGGCACGGGCTTTCTTTCACTAATACCATGACGTCTGACTAGGGGGTAGAACTTCGCGGCGGCTCGTCCGGGTGAAATGTTACCACCGCCTTATCTATTCCTGCCGCTTTAATGTCAGTGCTTGCCATTGACGTGTTCCGGTTTGGAGGATAAAGTAGCCCGTAAACTTATTTTTGCACGAGGCCTTACACCCCGCCCTCAGGTTGGCAATGCACCGTTACCACCTTTGGTATTTATAGGCGGCGTGAATTTCTTACCATCATGAAATCAATCAATCAATCAATCAAGTTTTTCGTTTGCTTGTTTGCCTTCCAATACTATAACAAAATATGACTAATTTTAAATTGGATCAATATATCCAGACATTCTTTCTACAAACTCGCAAACAAACTTTACCTGTTTATAATATTAGCAAAGTATAATTACATAAAGTAGGCGAGCAAAGCCTTGTCACAGAAACCTGTTACCTAGTTTAACTTACTCCTTGTGTCACTTGCGTTTGTAATAGAATGGGATTACCTACAAGGCAAGGCCACAATATGTTCTAAGGCTTCTTTACACATGTAACACTCCATCTGTATTCCATGGTCTCTCTTTCTGGCTACTGTTTATTAAGTTTTGTTGTCGTTGGAAGATGCGTGTTTCGCCCACGAAGCTAAAATACTCTTAACTATGAGCTGATGTCAACGTCAATATTGGTTACGTTCTCTTTGGTGTAACTTCTCACAAATGTCACTATATTTCTTAAACCTGTCATGTCATCATTAGACAGAGTTCGGCTCAATAAGGGTGGCTATTTTGGCATCAGACTATTTTTAGAAGAGTCAGTCCAGTACATTTACCTTCGTAGTTTGGCCTAATAGATTTTCGACCAACCAAACTTAAGGGGCCGTAATAAATTTAGAGTAATTATATTATTTACCTGCCATGATATAGAGTTAGAGTGTCCATATCTGTCATGTAACTATATATTATTCGAGTTTATCAAAGAATATGAACCTGTATAGAAGGAAAATAAACTAGGTACACATAAACAGTCGTTTTTTCCAATGCTCATTATATATGTATCAGAAAGAAACATTTATACATGTTGTCAAAAATGCAGTGTACCATAGTAAACGTCACAATTGGTTTTACTTTCAACGTTTACTTTTTGCGTTTCCTTTTATGTACGATTTTGACGCAATTACAGTGAACTTTCTTGGACGTAAGGCGACTGCTGTGCCTAGATTCATATTCTTAGGTTTTTACTTCCTCAGAAACGATACAAGACTCGTAGTATGAAATGGATATGGAGAGTACAGTCGTGTGAAACAGTAACGCTGAGCGTGACGCTTTACAACGTCTCTGATGCACCTTTCACTTTTGAATATTTTTAAATATCACTTTCTCAAGAAGTAAACTCAAGCCACGTGTCGGAGCTGACACAAGTTTTGTATTTTGTCTTTGTACTTATCGAAATTTTGGTTCTAAAGGGCGACCACTCATCCTACAGTCCTAAATGTCAACCTCATTTATTATGTATACATTCATGGCGTATCTACTTCTGCTAATGAGAAAGTAAATGCCAAGTAATCCATAAAAGTACATACGTAAGATGTACGTATATGTGATGTACGTATGTGTGTCCATAAAAGTGACAAAATTATATTAATGTCACTCGGGAAACAGTATTGTTCTTACCACCTTAACCACTTCTGATAATTTGCGTATTAGGTTGTCAATAATTTGCCTATATTAAAGTTAAAATTATATGAAGGCTTGACACGTTTTGAGTTGCGGATATCAATAGGTAGCTTGCCTCTTATTAGAAAGAACCTTCTATTCTTGATGTAAGCACTGATGGATACAGGTCATACTCTAGCCAAATTAGACATCGATAGTCACAAATCCTAATGTTCTCTCTATGACTATTGAAGCAGTAACTCGCGTTTTTAGGAACAGTCAGGGAAATTCAAGAACAAGAACGTTATCGGCCTTGTACTCAATAGGTATGTGTTTAGTACACACTAGATCAATAACATTTTGATTTCGTTACTGTTCCTAGTAAAGATCTAATATACTATTTACAACCTTGTACTCAATAGGTATGTGTTTAGTACACACTAGAGCAATAACATTTTGATTTCGTTACTGTTCCTAGTAAAGATCTAATATACTATTTACAAATTTGGTAAAGCCTAATTTACCACATTCGTAAAATTCGTATATGGGGAGATTTTTGCCGAATGTTAATTAATTATCAACTCTTGAATTAGTGCAAACATTTTAAAGGTTGAAGAAACTTGCACTCATAAGTTACTAGATTAATTCCTGCTTTTTAGGTCGTAAAAAATGCCCAGAATTTAATTCAGGACCACTAATATGATTACTTATATATCACAAATCAGCACTCAATTCGAATTCAAAATTCGAAAAACAGTTACGATGGCAGTATTTTGGCTCGAGCAACTTTATATTCGGCAACGGTAAGGTAACTTTCTGATTTAAAGGACTTATCGATTTAAGATCATTGTTTTTTGGAAATTTATAAGGTGGGAGAGTCACTTTAAATAATATATTATTTAAAAAAGGTTTTCAGTGTTAAAACAACTACTTTAGCTATGAGTAAAAGTTTGTGATAACATACGTTAAAACCGACTTAAGGAAAAAGATTTTTGTAAACATTTTATACTCAATATATTTATAAAAAAAATACACAATCGTTAAATATTTTAAATGAAGCACATTAATAGTTTGTGAATTACTGAAATAGTTTAGGCATTCATTCTTTTCATTGAGTGAATAACGCATTCATAATAAAATTCGTTTTAAACATTAAATGAATAGTCAAAGTAACGTTTTGTTGTCAGTCAGTGGTAGGAATTATTCGTCACAACTTAAACAATAGTATTTCATATGATAAACCGACATCAAATTATATTCCAAGGTTATTTTTTGTGTTGTAACTCTGGACCAGTTTTTAAACTTGTATTATATACCTACTCTATATTTCTAATACAGTTTAATCAAAAAACTTTGACAGTACTCAAATTTTGTTTAGAAATATAATTAATAAGATTTATATTTGAATTGCAAAATTTGAGAAAGGTCTTGTAAATTGAGAAAACTAAAAATTTTTTAATAAAGATCGTTAGTTTTGTATAAATTACTCGAAGCATTTGTTTAATTTATATTATATAAATTTAACACTATCGTTTAGTATTTTTAACATTTTTAAATATTTTTGATTAGCATTCCCATAAGGTAATTTACATGAAGTTTAAACTCCTGTCAATATATAATATCAGTATATATTTTAACAATATTTAAAGGCAGGCGGATTTCCTGATAGTTCATGGCGCCTATAGACACCAAAAGTGGTAATGGTGCGTTGCTAAACTTAGGCTGAGCTGTTAGGCCTATAAGTATATTTCATGCCTGTCATCGTTCTACGTTTTCGAATTATCAAAATCCTTAAGGTTCTCAAACGTTTCTAGAGAATAGTAGTAATAGAAATAAAACAAAAGCTGGGACGAAAAAATCTGTAATAAATAATAATAAATTTATAAAATCAACCACAGAGTAACCGAATAATGACACGTGTCTAGTATACTTGAAATACAACAAATAACATTGGCATCAAAAATACAAGTTCTTTTAAATAATATAACCTATTCTAAAAAACAAAATGTTAAATTATAGAAAAAAACATAAAACTGCAGGAAAACGTTATATCAAATAAATGAGAACAAGATTACAGTAACAAAACTCAATTGGTTTAATTGAGTTTCAGAAAGAAAAGTGTAATTAATGTCTTTTTTTAAAAAGTTAAGAAAGAGTTAAGACAGATTCATTAACTCTAAAAAAATTTCAGTGTCGTAAATCTCTTTCAAAATAAATATTTTATATATTTGAAAATCTATGACATTTGTTCGTCTTGTCAGTACATATTATGAATATAGGAAAAACATTGCTAATGAAGTAGATTACATATATTAAATTGCTGTGTGGACAAAAATAATGTATTAACTTGCATGGCCTCACTAAGTTTAATGGTGGAAAAAATATAATATCTTGTCGATGTAAATTTTTATAAGATGAGATACTTAAATACATTATTTTTTGTCCAATTTAGGGAGGTTGAAAATTAATTAAAAATAACATAATATAATCTTAATTAACAAGTGGAAAAACAAATACATTTGCTTGCAAATAATTCACATAAGAATGAAATAAAATAAATTATTAAAAATTAATAATATAAGCATTACAGACAACAATATAATCATGCAATCTTAAACTTATAGCTAAATAAAAATAATAAAAAAATACATAATTTATCGATAAATCAATCACATAAGCAAATAGAAATTTCAAATAGTCTGATGAGATTAGCACTTTAAAGTTCGTTTCAGTTCAACAGGTTGTTTATCCGAGCAGGTCAGTAGCGTCGCAACACGTTCCGGGGTGTCGTACCAGATAGTGCATTTACAGTATCAACTTTGCCAAAAGGCAAATTTGTCATGTGCTTTGCAAACGCACTCCTGGCACGTTCCCCGAGACGTAACAAAACGTCGACATCGATAGTTCATGTTTGAACAGCGCGTCACTAATAGTTTATGCACTACGGAACGTCTTTGCCGATATTATCACTATTGACCTCATAATTATATCGATAACACCTATCAATACTTACAATAATTAAGTTAGGGTGAATGGAGACATGTTAGTATAAGATTAGAAGTTGTTAGTGCAGTAGGTTAATTTGGCTTAGTAAAGCTCATCCGTGAAATCCCTGATATATAAAGGAGGAGGAAGCTCTAACTGTGTCTAATATATACATCTTTTTCTTGATTAAATCATGGGTAACAGAGAATGCTTTTAGGCCTCTAACGTCGTAAAATAATATTAGACTAGTTATAAAGCTATTAATTTTTACGACTGTGTCACGCAACACAAAGGAGGGTTATGTGTTTAACATTATATGTATGTATGTTCCTTTGTGGCACTCTAGAGACCAAACGCATGAGCCGATTTTGATGATTCTTCCATCAATCGATTAGTCTCAATCTTCCCAATGTCACTGAAGACTTAATAGTAATCAATAAGGCGGCAATCAAGCGCCATATTGTACAAAATAAAATTAACGAACAATGTTGAGCGGGGCATCGTTAAATGGAGGTTTTCAAATAATACTTAGGTTTCTTTTACCGTTTTTTATTTGTGACCATTTAGGATCTATGACGGTATAGAGTTGGTAATGTAGTATTGTCAACGCGGCGCGATGAACACGCAAGTTAGGAGTGATATTTTCGGTGGGGTTTTTTTTTCTAATTAAAGATAATATTCATACAAAACATAATTGTAATTTTTTCTACATTGAATTGAAAGTGAACGGCAAAATAAATAAGAATAATCTAATATAATAATATTTTTTAAAGATTCTAATAAATTGGTAATCTTTTCATTTTTACACTTTGTGTTGTAAATATTTGTAATATTTCTAATTTTATTTTAAGTTATAACTTTTAATAAATAAAATGCATGTTACTTTGCAATAGTTGTACGTATCCTTGTGCATAATATTTTTATTACATTGTATGCAAATGAAATTATTGTAAAACTGCATACGATTGTTGTTAATTATGCAAAA
This sequence comes from Caria ino melicerta, assembly GCA_018237365.1. Lineage (NCBI taxonomy): Eukaryota > Metazoa > Arthropoda > Insecta > Lepidoptera > Riodinidae > Caria > Caria ino. The sequence continues at coordinate 23,594 of DVZN01000014.1, forward strand.
TACTTTAAACCGGACTTTTTATCTTTTAAAAACTTAGACAAGAGTCAAGAAAACAGAGTTAAGGTGACCTACCTAATGCTATTGTATTCAAACCATATATATATATATATATATGATGTGATAGGTGGCAAGCCTATCGCCACTTCGGGCACATTCTAATCCCGGGCAATGTCTTGCTTACTCAGAATAATCTGAATAACATTTTAAGAAAAGTTGCCCGACCTGTGAATTGGACCTAAGGGGCTGTCTTAACAGGCGACAGCCGTACCGTTTCACCACATAGGTGATTCATTAAAAGAGTTTAAAAAAAATTCATATGTCTATATTTCTTTATATCTGTTTCTTTTGAACTATATTTAAAATGACTGGATTATATAACGGTAACAGACCTTTATACTGTCAATAATAATATTAAATATGATGGCATATGACGGACGTTATCGCCACTTGTCCGAATGTTGTCCAGTCGAAGTGTGGGTTGGCGTAATCTCGTCCAATAGTGTCACGCGGCCGGAAGTTTCGGACAGTTGAAAGGTATTTCGGCCTGGATATTGCAGACTTAGCGATAGAACCCTTGTCAAAGCTTTGCACAATATTTCGTTTGTTATATTGTTAGGTTTTGGAGTGTACATTTACGTAAATTCGATATTTTTTTCGCCTCTGTGGTCGATGTCCGACTTGACTTCCGGGTTCAATTCCTGCGTCGGGCAACTCTATTCATAAGTTTTTTAGTTTTGAAAAACATAATGTTCCCTGGGATTGGATTTGTGCCCGATTGGCGACGGACCTGCCTCCCGTCACATCACAGAACCTAATATCGTCGGCTAATCATGGGTGCATACTTGTATGTATCCCTGCCTCCCCTTTCGAGGATATATGGGCGTGATGATATTTATTTTTTTATAAAAAAAACACCGAATTTGAGTTATTGTTCCGCTTAAATATATATATTTGTGTGAATAAGACGTTGCAATTGATAGGTTAAAATACGGCTTTTTTGCCGTATACATATATTTGTCTGTCTATCCGTTCGTTTATTCTAACTAATCTTTTGAAACGTCTGGATCATATATTACTACCCTTATATCATCAATGTAGACATTGGCAACGTAAATATGACGGACTTTATCGCCACTTGTCCGAATGTTGTCCAGTTCAAGTGTAGGTTGGCCGTAATCTCGTCCGATAGTAACACGCGGCTGGAACTTTCGGACAGTTGTTTTGTGGCCTGTATATTGCAGACTTAGCAATGGAACCCTTGTCGAAGCTTTGATAAAGTTATTTGAAAATTATTGCTCATACGTACATATCTTCACGCCAAGTCCCTTAAGAGG
>DVZN01000015.1:0-24597 GCA_018237365.1 Caria ino melicerta
CACAAGTAAATAATTTGCTTAATTTGGGGTTAGATCAATATGTGTGATTTGTCCAGTGATATTTATTATTATTATTAAATCCAAGAACAACTGATAATTTATGATTTATTAGATTTGTCCCTGAAATTAACTATCAGAATATGTGAAAAATTATGATTATGTCACAGGCAGACAGTTAAGAAAAGTGATAACTGCTTGTATCTTACTGTTATTTATTTATTTTACTTTCTGTAGGTATTTGTCTAATTGATTCTTAAAATGGTTCTCATTCTGCGATTGAACTGTATCTGATGATAGTTTTTTCCAAGCCTTTACAACTCTATTGTATTTAAGGATTAGGTCAAAAGAACATCGATTTGAATGTAAAATAAAGTTCACTAGGCCAGCTGGACATATCTCAATATGAAATGTGTATTACTTTAATAGAAATTGTTCGCCTATGGGGTAGTGCTTAGTGGGTGTTCGACTTTGATGCACAAGATCTCGGGTTTGAATCCCTGAATCTGACAACTTGTTTTTTTAGTTTTCCTGAAAAACAATGTTGGTTGGAATTAGATTTTTGGACGATATGACTATGAAATTGCCACTTATCATATCTGGGACCTAATATCAGCTAATCATGGGTAAATTTCTGTCTATTTACTTTCTTGTCTTTTTACATAAATTGTAAATAAATGTAAATGCTTATGGTACTAATAATTATTCAAAATACATAAAAATAAGAATAAAATAACATGATTAAATAATTCAATTACAGGTCGTGGTACGAGAGGAATAAACACATATTTCCTGCATCGAGGTGGGAACCATATGACCCTACAAAAACATATTCAAAATACACTGTAAAAGGGAAATAGAAAGCAATTATCATATTAGATGATATACAAAAATAAAATATGCATTGTAAACATAACAATAGAATAAAGTAAAAATCGTCAACAACTTATGATTTTCTCTAAGTCATCCCATCTTCGTCTTTCTAGTTTCTCTAAAAACTTGATTTGTGTTTCATTATATTTTTTATTAACGGGCAGAGGTAGAGCATGCCTTTGGAAGTGTATTATTGCAGCTAAGAAGTTCCAAATTGTAAATTCTGGCCATAACACTTCAGTAAAATATAAGACTGTATTGGAGACCTGAAAAATAAATTAAATTTTAATGCTACAATTGATTTAATTTAAAAATATGCCGAATCTGCTGTATACAGACTAATTTCAAATTGTCACTGTTTACTCGAAAAAGTAATGGAAAGAGATGAAACAAAATTAGCCTTATCAAATTATATAAATCTTTTTTTTATATATGAAAGCAGGCAAACAGACAGGTGGGTCATTAAATGCTAAATAATCAAATTCATTTTGGAATTATGCAGCAGAATCAGCATAAACTTCCTCCGTTTTTATAATTAAGTTTGCTGTATGCAGCAAAATTCACTAAAAATATTTTACAACTAAAATTGTAAGAGAATTTTTAAAGAAAATATTGATTTTGTCTGATGTTATCATTATAACTTCAAATAGTCAGTATTCTTTTGTATAAGAGAAATAACAAGCAGATAGTTCTGCTGGTAAGAATAACTGTTGCCTACATGTAGTATAGGTGTTAAAGCGCACCACTAACTTGTGGTGACAGCACTAGGCCTTGTGTAAGTCTGTCTAGTCTACCTCCATCAACTCTCCTCAAACACTGATTCTGCTGTACTGTTTATTTAGTTGAAAGGAGATAGCAATAACTTAAAATTAGTTTAAAGAACGCGCAACAGAATTACCGCCATTAATACTGGGCAAGTTTACAAAACTAGATATGTTGAACTTTGGCCAATTTAATACTGTTCCACATATATTCATTTAAATTTTTGCCTGCTATAACTAAGATATCTGATGATGTAAAAAGTGAAACCGGTAGGCAAAATAAATTTAATAAACACCCAGACCCAAATAAAATAAACTTCTATGTTCATCACACAAGCGCCTACCCCTATCGGGAATCGAACCCGAGCCTTGCTGTCGTCGACGTAAGGCAACTACGCTACCACTCGGCCAGCGAGATGGTCAATTAGTGTAATTGCTATATTATTTTGAAATAAAAAGGCAAGTCTACTGAGTTTATTTCACTAAATCTTGTCAGTGTTTGACCACGATTCCGATCTGGTGGTACATTATCTCATTGTCAATGTGTCACAAGTACCTTTTGTATGGTCCATGTGAATAAAAAAAATTCTGATTCTGATTGTGATTCATGTATCGGAATGCATTTCTGCCATGTCATGTGTTTCAGTTTGAACTTGCAGATGGATTATGTTTTTATTATTGAAATAATACTACTTTAATATGTCATGTAAGATCCCAGGAGATACACCTTAAAAAACACAAATCCCTAGAAACTACATACACATTTTCCAAGATCAGAATAGCAAGTGTCACCTGAACCAATTGTCTTTTCCCTAGACACATACTAATTAATAACCCCAAAGTAAGCAGATTATTTGCTTGTGATATGGATGTTAGCAAACAATATTATACATAGAAATACATAATAAATACAAGAATAAATTTAAGAAACACCCAGACCTAGATATACATATGTCTATGTACATCACACAGACGCCCATCTCCGTCGGAAATCGATCCCAAACTTCGTTATTTGTTGACGTGGTAAGGCAACTACGCTCACTATTGGACCAACGAGATGGTAAAAAAAATTTTCTTACCTGCCATAACATAAAGTCTGATAACCTTACTTCGCCAGATGTTCGTATCAACAGTTCTGGCTGACCTAAATCTAAAGTTTCCAATATAAGTTCTTCACAAACATCATCTGATTGCAATTCATTTGTTCTTACGCCATCTATTACATGTGAAGCGGCACGACTTATTTCATCTCTAGCTGGAACATATATTTTTTTTATTCACTAGGAAGTTAAAAAATTGTGCAATGTATTTTGTTTTAATTTTTTTATATATATTAGGTATTAGCGATCCGGGCCAGCTTTGCATGAATACAAAACTTATACAAAATTAGAAACATCTAAAAAGTTTATTGTTTTTCTATTATATTATGCATGTATTATGTATAATACACGCATAATATAATAGAAAAACAATAAACTTTTATAATAAGCCTTCCTCTTGAATCACTCCATCTATTGAAAAACCCAATTTATCTATTATAATAACTGTTTTTTCTAACTATAATAAGAGCTTTGTGCACGCCTGTTCTGTTGTCCTTTGACATAAAAATTCCCATCAAATTTGCTAGAAATCGTATAAAACCTCATAGCATCTTAAACTATAGAAGAGAGCTTCACATAAAAATTATACACATTATTATTATTGCTACATAATATTTGTATTAAATTGTATCAAAAATCTCTGCCTACTCCATAAGGGACTTGGCGTGAAGATGTGTATGTATTAAAAATGCCTTCCTGTGTTTACAAAGCTTGGAATAATTATACAACTGCCATAAAAAACAACCGTAAAAAACATAAAATGTATTATTAATTCACAAATTTGACTTCTTTCATGCTATAATCATAAATATGTACCAGAAAATAAAATTAAAATATCGTCACACCCATATTTCCTCGAAATGGCAGAGGCAGAGGCAGGCAGGCAGAGGTACATAATAGTATGCACCCACGTTTAGCTGACGATATTAGGTCCCATGATGTGACGGGTGGCAAGTCCGTCGCCAATCGCGCACAAATCCAATCCCAGGCAATGGTATGTTTTTCAGAAGAGCTGAAAAAACTCATACTTAGAACAAGTTGCCTGACCCGGGAATTGAACCCGGGGCCTCTCGCGTCAAAGTCGGACACCGACACCACTCAACCACAGAGGCGACACATGGTGGTTTATAAATAAAATAAATTATCCCAACTAAATTACCAATAATCCCAATTAAAAGTGGGATGTTTAGTTGGGAAAAAACAAAGGTGTAGCTGGTATACCGACGTTTAACAAATCATATTAAGCTCTAGAATGTAATTGCTAGCAATACTATTGACAAGTTATTATACTATATAGTTCCAAAATATTTTATATTTAATTAATGATAATTCTTAGGCACTAAAACTGTAAAATAACCTACTTCCCAATCTTGTATATCCATAAAAATTTTATGGGTCACCTCAAAAGTGTATTTTTTCAAATAAAAAAGAATTTTGAAAATCTGTCCTGAACTGGTATAGTAATCGTGTAACATACACACATAAAACATACAGAGAAAATGAGAAACTTATATTTTTTCATGTGGTTAAAAAAGGCCTTACCTGTGTATGCATATGCTATATTTAGTTGCAATTTATTATTATGTCTAGTTGCTGTCATAGCTTTTGCTACAAGAACACGCAAATCTTCCGGAAGAAGGGACAGTCTACCAGCCACATGTAATCGTACTCCCCATTCATTTATTTGATCTCTGCAAATAAATACTTGATGTTTAACTGGTTGGATATGATACATTCAATTTATACTAGATGAACATTGCTAGATGATGCTGTAAAAAGTGAAACTGGTAAGCAAAAATATCAAATAAACTAGATGTTGCCCACGACTTTGTTCACATTGCACAAAATAAATTCTAGTTATTCCCGTGTAAATCCCGATCCCTTGGGAGCTCTGGGATAAAAAGTAGTCTATGTGTTTTTCTGGGTCTTCAGCTACCTACATACCAAATTTCATTGTAATTGGTTCAGTAGTATTTGTGTGAAAGAGTAACAAACATAAACACATCCTTACAAACCTGAATTTATATGATTCTACAGTGTTGCTAGGCAAACTGTCTATTCTATAATAGTGGTTATATTTGTGCTAGAACAATGGCAGTTTCCAATCTTGGGCCAACTATCAGTCTGTGGTGGGATGGTAGTCAATATCACACTATTCACTGGTTAACAAATTGCTTACAAATATTTTAAGGCATGTATTATCATGTTGGCTTCCTGGCACATGGTGAGCCCTGTTCAAGTGCGAAAAAGGTGGTCAGGCAATTAAAGTTGTGTCCTTTAATCTACTTGTAGCTCCTTGTGACAGTAATTTTAGAGTTTATTTTAGTTATCCCTTGCTTTGTGGTGGCAATAGTTATTTGAATACAAGAACAGAGAGCATGTAGAGTACATATTTAAATAATCATTAATTGTGACTGACTATTCAGAGATTACATGATAGCTAATCTCCGAAAGAATGTTCTTTAACTTGACAAGAACACAAATTGTAATGAGCTATTTATCTCGTCTACCTAGTTGTATTTATACAATAGGTTCTATAGCCCCTGAAATATAGGTTTTAAGAATTTATTTTTGTATTGCTCTTAGATCTCTGTATTGAATTTCGAGGATGCCGACAGTGGCCTAGGCCTTATTTGTGACTCCTGCATATTGCGGCTTCGTGATGCTACTGATTTCAAGAGGCAAGTGCTGGAATGTGAACAGATCTATAACAAGTTTTTGGAACTTGCATCTTCAGCAGATTATCCTGTGGGTAATTATATACTGATTAGAATCTAGTAAATCACAAATTTGTGTGGTGTGTAAGGATAGGTTTTGATACATTTAGATAACATATGTTTTAAGTTACTTTGAGCTCTTCAAATATAAATGTATACATTTTTTGCAATTTTTAAAATTTTATATCTCGCATTTGACACAGTTTTTTGATTTATAATAGTTATTAACAACAACAAAAAAATACCAAAGTTGTTGGGGACGGGGGACGGGGAAAAGGGACGGGGAGAGTTGAAGAGGGGTGGAGAGTGGCAGGGTTGGGTGAGGTTGCATGAAGTAGGGTGGAGGGGAGTGAAGTTGAGTCAAATGGAGTCGAGAAGAGTTTAGTTAAACTCGTGCGAAGCCGCAGGCAACAGGCGTAGGCTAGTACAAGTTTAATAAACAACCAGACCCAGAAATGCAAATGTCTTTGTTTACCACGCTAACGCTCGCCTCCGTCGGGAATCGAACCGGAGTCTAGCTTTTCATCGACGTGATGCGCACGGCGCACGTTGCAATCCGTGCGCGGCGCCCCCGCGCGGTGCGGCGCGGTTGTAAAAGAAACAGATGCGCGGGCGCGGGGAAGTGCCTTGTCGGCATCACCGATAGCGACAGGCGACAAGGTCAACAGACACCTGCACGTGTCACGGGCTATTATGAACTTAAGTCTTAGGTATTATTATGAACATTTTACATCGATAGTTTGTTCGCTTTCGCGTGGTGCTAATGATTAACTTATTTTATAGGATAATTAGGTCAACAATTAAGGTCATATAATTTATAGATATTTGGACTCAGAATCGAATACTGAGTACACTCATTCAATCCCTCGACTAAAAAAAACATGCTGCATATAAATCCCAAGATTGAGTTTCTGACAGCAAAAATGGCCTCAAAAAATGGAAGCCAAGTGTTCCAAATGGAAGTCAAAGCAGGCTGCCAGCTTGTTTTGAACCTTCCAGTGACTTAATCGGTGTCCCACGAATAACTACTCGCTTTAGTTTGATATTTCACGAAAAAAATACTGTTTGCACCATAAAAGTGTATCGTAATTACAGATGACGCATGAAGACAATTAACCTATTACTTGAAAGTAAAATTTAATAACTATGAAACTAAGAAAAGGTAATATTAAATTATCAACATTAAATCTAAACTATAATAATGTTAAACATGAAGCTTCTGAATGCTTAATTTTTTTAAATTCATTTATTTCTTGCTTGAAACATGTTAAACAAGATGTTCTTAGTATTGTTTCGCCATATTTATATCGTATGCAAGTATTATTCTAACATTAATAAATTGTTATATTGTATTATAGATATACTTGTTACACTTACACTTATAATTTAACATTCTTTATTAACATACACAACACAACGCAATTTTAATAATAGTAATTTTACATAGCTGTAAGGAATTCTTATTAGAAAAAACATAGACACATATACAAAGTTTAGCTTCAATTTATTTTTATTTAAATTAAATCAATGTTTTTACACCAATTACTTTACAAATAAGAAATGGGTACTGCAACTCGAGTGTGAGGTTTCGCAGCAAAAATAATAGAGACGTAATGTTAATAAAGTTGAATTTATATATTTAGTGTAATGTGGATATTTAAAATCATTAAATTATAATAGTACTTATTAATTTTTGGCTATTTTTATGGCTAATTTAAAAAAAAAATGATGAATTCAAACATGTGAAACTTTTATCTTTTTTATCCGAGTATTTTGCATATCTAAGTATGTAGCATATTCTATTCTCAAATCTTTTTTTTAAAACCAAACAAACAATTCATATACAGGGTGTATATGACAGCTTACGAATGTATACGTATATATGGGTGTATATGAAGGTTTCCGAAACTATTCTTAATGGCTTTTTCTAATAATATTTATTCCAACAACTACTTGACATTTTTGGGTATTCATTCTATAAGTTATTGAATAATTATTTAAAATATAAAAGATATTTTATAATACGTAATTATGGCTATGTTTGCTTCCAATTTCAGATGGTGACCCCGTAGAGTCTGTTCTTGCTGAAGGTAAAGGTTTTGTGAAAGTTTCCTAGGTCTTAGTGCCTATTTAAAAATTTAAAAGTTTCAATTAGGTCCCCACGTTCTCTACGTGCTTTCAATGTGGTGATCTTTAGGAGCTTCAACCTTTCTTCATGATAATATTTTTTTAGCTGTCTTGGGATTTTAGTAAATCGCCTCTGAACTTTCTCTAACAAGTTTTTCAAAGTATTGGCTCCAAACTTGAAAAGCAATACTCCAATATTGGTCTTATAAAGGTTTTGTAAATTTTTAGCATCATTTCTGGTGTTAATATCCCAAAAGCTTGCTTAACAAGGTAAGTTAACCTATTCACCTTTTTGGTAATAATAAGAGATGTGCTCTGCCCACTTTAGCTCTTCTGTTATATTGAACTAACTGTGTCTTAACTTCTTTAAGTTGAGTGACACCTAAATTGTAATTAAGACGAGGATTATTAGAACCATTTTGACGTATTATGATTTATTAGCCATATCTTGAACCAATTCTCATTGAGTTTAAATCCTTTTGAAGTTGACTTTATTTGCTGAGTGGGTTTGCAAATAGTTTAGTGTTATCAACAAAGAAGCTAACATTGCATTTTAGAGAATGGGGTAGATCAAATATATATATTATGTATAATATAGGCCCTAGGATAGAGCCTTGCAGCACGCCACTATTTATTACATGTAGACCTGAAGTTGTATCTCCTATACACACACGAAATTTTCTCCCTTGCAGAAAGTACTCAATCCAAGTAAGTAGCTTTTCCAGAATATCCACAAATTCTAGTTCTTTCAAGAGTCTATTAATAGGAGATTTATCAAAAGCTTTTTCATAATCAAAGTTAAAAGGTTAGAGATTGTTGATAATAGTGGACAGAAACTATGCTGTTGTTCAGCAATTATTTTATTTGTTGCAAAAAAATCTCATGTTTTACTATTATTCTCTCTAAAACTTTGCATATACACTATTCAAACGTATAGGTCTTGTTTGATGCTTCGAGTGTGTTCCCTTTTTTGAATATAGTCGTCACATTAGCTGTTTTCCATTGCTCAGATAGTCTTCCACTTACATATGATGTCTGCATAATAGCTGCTAAGTATGCAGAGAGATCACAATATTTTAACATTACCACTGGAATATTGTCTGATCTTGGAGATGTATCAATATTTAAGGTATTAATGAGATGCTGAATCCAATCTTTAGTAAAAATTAAGACTTCGATGGTATTGTGCACTCTAAGTGTTGGGTGTAAGGTAGGTAGAGGACTATCCAGCTTTTTGATACACACTAGTGAAATGTTCTGGAATGTATGTGGGGTTTGGACACAATTTGTTGGTTTTTGTTATTCATGGCAGTTGGTGCACTAACTTTTGACATCACTTGTTGCCTAATATATGAGAAGAATTTCTTAGATCCCGCGTTTAGCAAGTCTTTCTCATATGCAATGCATGCGGCTTTGCATTCATTAGTATATTTATTGCTCATTTTTTTGTACTCATTATAATTCCTTTCAAGGCCTGTCAGTGTGTATCTTTTCTGTTTATGTTTGATCTTGATATCCATTTTTTATTTGAAGAACTTTTTTTTGATTTTTGTCTTAAGTACATACATATCTGTTGCATCTTTGACAGCATTGTGAAAACCATTAAAGTGACTCTCTGCACAGTCTGATTTTTTTATGATTGCAGGTAAGGAACAACTTCACAATTTTTTTTTATAGTTAGGTTTATTATAATTAAATTACCCAAATATTACTAAATAAGTTACCAAAAACCCCCACCAACACTAAACATTTTCAATTATTTTTTATTATAAAAATGTTATTTTTTGTCAGAACTAAAATAAATTGTCCTAAATATATTAATTTATTTTTATTATGGGGGTTCTTGGAAAGGTGTTTTATTTTATAGGGGTCTGCAGACTGAGAAAAGTTAAGAAATTGTGTTTTTTATTAAATATTGGAAGGCAAACAAGTAGACGGATTTCCAGATGGTAAGAAATTCACACCACCTATAGACACCAAAAGTGGTAATAGTGCATTGCCAACCTGAGTTGCCCCGAGTAAAAATAAGTTTATTGGCAACTGCAATCACTGATGTTATGGCAGTAGAAATAGGTAAAGTGGTGGCACCATTCCAACAGGGAGAGCCAGCAGGTGGTCTAGTCTGCAAAGAATCTTAGACCAACACAGAAGAAAAATATGGGGTCTAAAATATCTAATAAAAAAAGTACCTGTTTAATCCAGTTCAACATCTCATTTATACTCCTGTGCCTATTTTTGATCAAGTGGAAACTATCCAACAGAGATAGGCACTTCTAGCTGACTTTTATAACAATGTTAATTGCATCTGCAAGCTAAAACATACTAGTTTACACTTAAGTAACAAATCTATGTATATCTTAATCTCTCGTCTCGCTGGCCGAGTACTAGCATAGTTGCTTTACCGCATCAACAAATAGCATTGTTCGGGTTCGATTCCCGATCATAGATGTTCGCATTACTGGGTCTGGGTGTTTGTTAAACTTATTTTGGTATCTATATATGTAATTCTATGTTTTCATTCCTACCACCACCACCAGATTCATTACTAATTATAGATCACAATACAAAACTGATAAAAGTCCTTTGAAACTGATGACAGTTCATTAACAAACAACGATTATAAGCCAAAAGCATATTCTAATAGTATAAGCTTTTCTAGGTTATATGGCTCTCAGTAAATAACATGACCTAAAATCAGAGTAACCTACAAAAAAAAAACACTTTGGAGAGACAAGTGGATATCTTTAGTTGGCTTGGAATAGAAGGGTTAGTGGAAGGAATGCTTAACATTTTACGCCAGCATCACATCTCAAATAAATCTATTTTGAACATCATGTTACCTTTCCACATTCAAGTTTCTAAAGCATATAAGAATATGGAATGTGTCTGCTGTTCATTATTTTTCAGTCATAAAAACAATGTACCTATATTTAATTCATTAGTTTGTCACAGTTGTGGATACAGGCCTCCAATATATAAAGGGATTTTGCCTATAGTACCCACACTGGGCAGGTGATTTGGTGGCCACAGTGTATTTTCATATGGACTGTATCATCTGTATGGGTGAATCTACTGCCCTCCTTACAGAAGTGACCCTTGATACCCTCGGACAGACATTAAGTAGTGTTATTTTACTCCATCAACACCACACAGACAAATATACCATAACTAAAAAAAAATATTGTCATGCTCATCGGCACCTGTGATTAGATGACAATAACTCTTAATTACCTTTAATTTTCGAGTTACAGTTTCGCTATAGGTGGATATGCAGGTGTAACCAACGTAAGAGCTTAATCTAGTTTAAAGATTGAACAATTTAGTATCATTATATATATATGTGAATTTCTTCCAGAACCCAGACAAGTTGATCACCTTACATCTATCTTATATATAGTAAACGCACACACAAACATATATTCATGGAGACTTTTGAGCCCACCTTTCTTACCCCAGATTTCGGAGACTTTTGACCCCACCCTCAGATAAAACACGGACGATTTGGTCATGGAATGTCAACCTAGGTTTCTCCGGGTACTTACAACCAACCACATTCACATTGTATATCTGTTTAGTCAATCTTGCATTATCCATCCTTTCTATATATCCGAATCACCGGAGCATGTCCTTTAGCATTTTTACATCGGCACTTTCTTTCAATCCCACTTTATTATTTCGCTATTGTGAATTCGGTCCGCAAGCGTAACGCCACAAATTTTCGGGAGCGCACGTATTTCGACCGCATTTAACCTACTTTCATGCTTCTTCTGACATATCCAGCTCTCACTTCCATAAAGTAACGCTGGAATATGTAGTGAATTGTGCAACGCGAGTCTAGCACTGTGACTTAACACTTCGCTTTGAAGTAGCTTACCCAGCGTTCTATTCACTCTATTCCCAGCATTCACTCTTATTTGTACATTTGCGGCGTACCTTCCATCCCTGCTAAAAGCACTACTAAGATATACAGTTTCATTCTTTTGTCCCAGAACTAAATCATCAACCACTACGCTCACATCCGTTCTGGTTTCGTCTCTTTTAAATATCATTATTTTGGTTTTCTTCGCATTCAATTGTAAGCCCTTTTCTTTACAATCGTCTTTCATGACTGTGACTAGGGTAAATAAAGTAAACGTTTACTTTAATTTATATAAACAATATGCCATATTCGTAACACAAATAAAAGAAAGGAAATTAGTACCTTATAACGCGTTGTAGGTAGCGATAGGATAGGTCTGTTTGTTTATAAATTGTTTTAACTTTTTAAGAAATTATATGTAACTCGTAACTTAGTCACTAACACCACAGAGTACGTAATTATAACTAACACACTGCAGTCTGCACCATAGAGTATAGTAAATATTGGAGAAGTCTGCACTCTACAACACAAGTCTGCACAGCACTGCACAGCAGGTCTGCAACACACTGTAGATCTGCAGACTGTACAGTCAATAGTGTTGCCAACAGTTCTAACATCAAATATTATGCTAAATTACTGTTATGATTATGCCAAAATTATGCTAAACAGGTAAGGGGCGAGGCGATGCTAGTCAGGCGAAGGGTTAATTAAGCTAAAAATTTGGCTAAAAAAATTTAATGTCACATAAAACATCTTAAATTCTAACAAAATCCCCGAATTACGATAGTCAGTGATGCCACCAATGCCTTACCAAATATCAATATATTTAATCGTTAAATGCTCCGCTCCGAAGCGTTCCTGATGTAAAATGACCTATAACATTAATGCCACGACGGCATTAATGCCACGTTCGAATGCCAGACGAGTCGTTGCATCCCAAATGAGCCAGAGTGGGTGTCAAGTCCGATATCTTGGAGGCTATGGCTTAATTCATAAAATGAAGCAGTAAGCTTCGTGACACATTAAATTAAATTATTTAATTTAACGTTTTTATTATTAAATACGTTTAAAATTCACCTTTTAATAAAATTATTTAGATGTAATCGTTTAAAATTCGTTACTAAAATAGTAATTAACAAATAGTAATAAATAATAATTATTGCTATTTTGTTCTTATTGTCATCAAGTTTACTCATGTAAGCTAAGTAAATAAGGACCTATTCCAGTACTTTAACATAATATGTCCTTTTTATTTATCCGTTAGGTATCAAGTGATAAAAAACACTCAAGTCATTTTATATGGGTTTCATTACTACTAAGATTTCATTTCTTTATTTATTAGGTTGGTATCATTTTCTGCATTGAACCTTTTTTTCGTTCTAGCCTTATCATATTTCTAAATCGGTCGGTCGGACGGTCGTGATCAAGAGGATTTGTCATAGCACCTATTTTTGTACAAAGTGGCTGCAAGCTGACATATGCACCCCAGAAAGGAAATCAGACCCAATCCTAGATTAGATGGAATTCGAATACATAAATCCGGGTTTCTACACCATCACCTTTTCTATGAGAGCACTCAGAAAATGTACTAAAAAAAAGTCAGTGCTAAACGGCGGGATTCCAACCTGGATTACCGGAATTGTAGTCCGAAGAGCTAACTATTAAACTTTTTTATTGATCATAAAATAAATGTACATACATGTAAACCCGTGTTGGGCTCCTTTGCAAAATAAAAGTAAAATATAACGAAAAGTAAACGTAAAAAGGTACTTACCGACTAGGTTCACTGGTATTAAATAATAATAATAAATAAATATTCCTGGACAAATTATACAATATGTGTTATTTAAATTATTATTATATGTTTATCACACAAATGCCCGCCCTCATCAGGAATCGAACCCGAGCTTCAACATTCGTCGACGTGGTAAAGCAACTATACTACCACTTGGCCAGCGATACTGTCACTGGTACTAAATACCGTGATCTTACTAATTGGTAGAGTTTTGCACCAATTTCCCAAATTGGTACCACTGGCTTGAGGGGTAAGATAGCCAGTAAATTTATTTTTGCACAAAGCTCTATATCCCAGCCTCAGTTTGGCAAAGCGTCATTACCAACTTTTACTGCATACAGGCAGCGTGTATTTTTACAATCAGAGAACACCTTGTTTACGAAGATAATGGACTAGTATTATTTTATTTTTAACTTGTTGATATTTGCAGTTGACTAGGTAAAGATCCTAAAAGTGTAGTTTCATTATGTTATGTAGATATTTCATTTACCGGCGTGTATGTAAGAAGAGAGTAATGAATGTGGAGGAAGCTAGGCAAGTATGTAGAAGTCATGACACTTGGCACTCGATCATCTCTGCCTACCTCGTAAGGGACTTGGCGTGAAGATATGTATGTATGTATATTGCACGTTTTATATACCGTAACTTAACGTGAAAACGTAGCGACACTTTGGGTAGTAGAATGGATAGTTTGTTTTATAGTTTTAACATTTTTATAACAATTTTAAATATACTATATGCTAGACAACAAATAAATACTAAGCTAAACGAGTTCAAAATATGCCAAATCTAGCATAAAATATGTATAGTTGGCAACACTGCCAGTCACTACCAATTGCCCTTTTTAAATCGTCGGTCCATCTGGTCGGAGGGCATCCAACACTACGTTTTTGATTAAAGAAATGATTATAAACACAAAAATATGAAATTTCAAAGAAACACTCGTTTTGCATAACTCAATATTTATTACAAAATCACTCCAGGAAAATATCAGTTGGGTATGACGCAAAAAGTACTGTAATTTTTTGATCCGGACTCCTTTATAAAACAAATCATTTGCCTTCCTACCAAGCAGCTCATAAAAGGCGAGCGAAGGCTTCCTTTCATCAACACCTCTGGTACTTTTGCAGCAGCTCACTCGGATTGGTATTATCGCCTTACCTGTTCCTGTCACCATAACGTCCCTAACGTTGACGTGTACAGGTGTGGAGGGTAAAATAGCCGTTAAACTTACTTTTGTACGAGAGCTTACATCCCCGTTTCAGGTTGTTTGTCTTCAATACCTATAATGAAAGAATGGCAAATATACAAATTATGATAAATATCCCATAATTCATTTTCTAAGTCAAATTAGGTAGCCTCATTTTCACCATCGACAATATCACTATACTGTTTAGTGCTTAAGTTACAGCTCCTTTAGGAGTACTTTTGTTTTTGTGCGCCACAGCCCACAGTCTGTTGCTTATGTCAATTGTTCATTGTCTGTGTCTACTGTCTAATTGTCTAATCTGTGTGTCTAATATTAAAAAATAAAATAAAAAATCACCGTCCGCCGGTCGATTTACAATATCTCTTCAAATTTCAATAATAAAGAGATTAATACATTAATTGTTAAAATTAGAGATATAGCCAATTTGGCTTAGGTAGTGCTATTAAGAACTACAAATGTTCTGATAGTTGAATGGTTAATAAATCATGTTATGTGAAAATTAAGATTCTAACTTTTACTACGCAATATTGAAAAATTGTAATTAATATTGTTTCTGAAAACATTTGAATTCAAAATGCACGTAAGGATGTGCTGTGTTCCTAGTTGCAACAAATCACGTAAGAATTCATTTATTTAAAACGTACACCTAAAATTAAAACTAAGTAATTATTACGTAAAACAATCTATCATAGCAGCTGCCCGCTTCTTTCCACTGGTATCTATATATTTTTAAAAGGAGTTTCGTATTTACCGTTTTAATTTGGTGACATTGGTGACAAAAATATTATACAACCACTGTTGTCATGGCAACGACGAAACATAAATAAAGACTAGTACCTATGTGTAGTTCATTGTTCTTCTGAGTTATGGGGATCGCGACCAAACAAGGGCGCAGGCTATTCATAAATTTTATGTTTCATATAAATATAGAAGTGAAGTAGATATAATCAGTGGCATTTTGTGTTATTTTCTTCAGTGCGCGTGCTGAAGTAAAGAATTTGTGAATAAATTAGTGTATCGTTGCCGCCAATTCTTCCTCGGAAAGCTTAGGACATGACTACCTGTGACAACTATATGAGCATTAAATATTATTTAATGATCATATAGTTTATACTAGTATGTAGTATATACCTCTGCCTACCCTTTCGAGGACATATGGGCGTGACGATATTTATTTAAATATTATTAATGAAATGGTAGACTGGCTGTATGGACTGAGATCCTTTGACTTTCGTTGAAAGAGAAAATTTATTAGAAGCAAAATCATCTTTCTACAATGCCTATAGGTTCATATTCTTTAATATACCCTTTCTTCTCATTCTCTCGATTTTTAACAACAATGCAGCATACAGTATTTTATATCTTACATTCTTTCATTCTTTAATAAAGGTGGTCATTCTACTGTAAACCGACTAAACTATTTTTAAATTATTGCTTTCTACCTTCAACTTTAGAATCTAAATCTATAGTTCAGAATATAATAATTAAAATCTTTGAAAGTTTGTACATGCTTACTAATTTGACAGGGCTAAATATGTCCTGTCTGTTTTTATTGTTTATAGGTGGAGGGAGATAGAAATGACTTAAAATTCATTTAGAAAACGCACAACAGATTTACAGCCAATATAACTATTTAACTATTTATCTACATATTATAAAACAAAGTCGCTATCTCTGTCCCTATGTATGCTTAGATCTTTAAGACTACACAAAGGATTTTGATGAGTTTTTTTTTAACAGATAGAGTGATTCAAGAGGAAGGTTTATATGTATAATACATGTATAAAATAATAGAGAAACACTGGTAATTTTAAAGAATATTATAATATAAACATTATACTAGAAACCCCTAAAATTATTAGTGTTTCTTTATTATTTTACGCATGTATTATACATATAAACCTTCCTCTTGAATCACTCTATCTGTTAAAAAAAAAACTGCATCAAAATCTGTTGGGTAATTTTAAAAATCTAAGCATACATAGGGATATAGGGACAGAGAAAGAAACTTTGTTTTATACTATGTAGTAATTTTTCATATGACAAATTTAGGTGAGTGGCTGTCCGTTGATGGGTGCAGGTGACATCAGGGAAGTTAATGGATTGTTGGGTATTGATACAGCTAATAATTTAATTTCAGGTGACAATGATAATGTAACGCTACACACATTCCCAGACCCAAACAGAAATCGTGCAATGTTCCACATATGGGTGCACAAAATCGGGAGGGAGGTGTCTACAATGGATCCTGATTCAGTGTATCGAAATAGAAGAATTTGTTCAGATCATTTTGAGTCACGGTTTAAAACTTGTTCAAACAGAATATGTCCTGAAGCTATACCTGTGGTAGCAGTCTCAGGTATGTTTTTTTTATTAATTGTGGCGCACGATGAAAGTGGTATGTATGGATAGAGGACACATAGACGAACAAAAAATGTCTAAAAACATGGTACCCTAAAGCGTTACGCTACCGAGATATTTGGAGGTAAAGATCGGTATTGATTATCGGTGTACTCATAAGTCGATCTTATTATATCACACACAAAAATCTAAAATTGCATCAATATCGGTTGCATAGTTTTAAAAATCTAAGCACACATTTGGACAGACAGACGTAAAGCGACTAACCTACTCTGTAGTGATGATATCTGCGAATCACCTTTTTTTATGGAAATTGAACCACCCTAAAATAAAAGTTAAAAAGAGTAGAATTAAGTAAACTTTATTTGTGTGAGGTAGTAATGTTTATTTTTATTTAAACTTTTTTACACCATATATATAAATATGATACACAAAAGGCGAGCTTAATGCTTATAGCATTCTCTACCAGCCAACATTTCGACCAACAGAAAAAGGACAACAAAAGTAGATGCAAGAAAAAAAATTTAGACTACTACTATAAAAGGCACAAAAACATAATAAAAACTAAGTAAATGTGATAAATAAGTGTTTAGTTTGCTATGTTAAATCTGTAAGAAATGATTGTCGGACATGTCTTTTAAAAGAGAACTTGGAATCAAATTGCTTAATGTTGGGAAGAAGTTTATTCCAGAGACGGGATGCCTGAATAGTAAAAGTGTTTGAGCGGAAATTAGAATGGTGTAAAGGTATAGAAATAGTAATTAAATTTCGACTTTAAATAAGAGGGAGCATTTTTATCAAATAGAATTTATTAGGATGACAAAATAATAAAAATTTACTCTATGTTGCAGAGGAGAAAAATGGTACAGAACCAAGTGAAAATGCACAAACTGAAATAAATAATTCAAATACCAAAGGAAATGATAATGCACAAACTGAAATAAACGATTTAAACACCAAAACAAAAGAAAATAAAAAGAAAGTGAAAAAAGTGAAAATCTCAAAACCTGATGTAAGAGAAACTCGAATGCACACAAGAGGACAGACAAAGCAGAGTGTAGGTCATAGTTTGACTAGAAAAAGGAGTACAGTGAAAAAAAGAAAATGAGAGACAGAATAAAAAGGTTATATAATTTAGTGTTGCCATTATTTGACAAAATAAGATCCCAAAAATATGGATATTGTGCATGAATTGTGGATCATGGCACAGAAGTCTCCCTACTTAACAAAATTTAAGTTTAGTCATGAATGTGCTGATATCTGAGTGCAAGCAAAATTGAAACTTAAGACGTCGGCAAAACGCTCATTCTAGTTCTTCTAGTAAATATAATATGTTGTTAGACCTAGAAAAATATATGTTAGATATATTGTGGTGGAAGGTGGCAAATATACCTAAACTGGGGAGTGACACCCCCTGCTTAGGTATATTTAACCTTAGGCTGGTTTAGTATATTTGATCATAAAAAAATATCGTCACGCTCATATATCCTCGAAAGGGTTGGCAGAGTTACATACTAGTATGCACCCATGATTAGTCAATGATATTGGGTCTTATAATGTGACGGGTAGCAAGTCCGTTGCCAATGGGCACAAATCCAAGCCCAGGCAATGATATTTTTATATAGATACATGTGTAAGTAATAAATGTGGATGAATATTTATGGTTGGTTTTATTTGGTACTCCTACTATACTCCTACTGGTGGTTTTTTTATTAATTAATAGGCAAGCATTTGACCGCCATTTCACCTGATGTTAAGCGATCATGCCTGCCTAGAAACAGCATATTCACTCGGACCTCAAAGACGCGTTGATTATAATTTTCCGGAAATACACTTGTAGGCAGCGAATTCCATTCCTTCGCCGTTCGCATTAGAGAAGGCGAGCTAAATCGCTTTGTGCAGATAGGTAGAATGTCGACAACATAAGGATGGAACGATCGCCCGCGCCTTGTAGGTATCCCGGAGGCGTAATGGGGCTGTTTGAATTAGATCGTGTAATTCTTTCGCACACTCACCGAAATGTATTCTGTAGAAGACTGACAAATGAGCTACCTTGCGCCGGTGTTAAAGGCTCTACAGTTTAGCATTTATCAAAGCAGAGTCTCCAATAAGTCTCTTAGCTCGTTTTTCCACTAAGTCCAAAGCAGCCAGTTGGTATTTTACCGATCCATCCCAAAGGTGGTAACAATACACCATGCAAGAACGAACCTGTGCTTGATGCAACTGTTCTGTAGTGAAGTACCGCCTGACCTAGGAAAGAATACCTAGCTTTTTATAATTTACAACATTCATCGTTGGCCCTTGGTAGAACTCCATTGTTAATATTTTATATTAAACACTTGTACTTAAGTATAAGCGTTTAATATAAAATATTAACCTAGCTTTTTTCCTGCAGTTTTTGCTTTAGACTCGATGCATTGCCCAAAGTTAAGATTGGGTGACAATTCAACTCCGAGGAGCTGCAGGGTGTCAGTGATTTCTACAGGTACATCTCGGAAAGTCGGAGCCAGGTGGAAAGGGCTCCGTATTGATCTAACCCCAAAGTAAGCAAATTATTTGGTTGTGATATGGGTGTACATAAATAAATATCAGAATAAAAATAAACTCTCAGACTCAGAAATATAAACTTCCATGTTCATCACACAAACGTTTGCTCCCGTTGGAAATCGAATCCGAGCCACATTATTAGACGACGTGTTAAAGCGACTACACTCGACCAACAAGACGGTAGAGATAGAAAGGATCTTGGCAGGTATTCTAAGGTTAATATCTGCCTTTCTTAGGCGGATCTCACTGACACGCATCCCGCTACGGTGGGCGGGGCGGCTGTCCCTCGGTTATAAAGAACGAGAAGATAAAAGAACGTGGTACCCATATATCCAGAATACATAATAATACATATATGGTTGTACCCTATCTATCTCTCTACACGCACGTGCGTGATCAATGAATTTCACACTCGCCCCGCCCACCAGAGCGGGATGCGGTGGCAGTGTGAGATCCGCCTTAATGGACCCTTGTTTTTCCTTTGCTTGGCAGGTAAGAGATATTACGCACTGCCGACTTGTCTGACTGCTGATAAGAAATACACGTCGTCTATAAAAACCAAACTAATGTCCCGTTGAAAGCCAGATGTTGAGCCCATAGTTTCAGACAGAAAAAATATTGAATAAAGGTTCACTTTAAAAATATGCTCTGTCATAGCATAGGCAAAGTTTGACCATGAGCAATTGACTCACAACAGAATTAGAAGTCTTGTTATTTTATATTAATACACAAATCAATAAAACACATAGCAAGGACAAATATATTTTATTTAAATTTATTGTGCATATTTTGGTAAATATAAAAAATATGGCGAAATAAAACGTAACTGAGCGTGCATCTTTTACAAAATAAACAGCACTTGCCAGCACAACCGGCCGCAGTGGCCGCTTTGCAGCCCACAAAATATATTAAAAAAAGGTACTACAATATAATAACAACTTTATACATAATTTTCAAATTTTCTGACAAAAATAACTGTCTCAACTCGTCGATACAACTATAAGACGGAGGCTGTTCGTAGACTAGATTTGGATTTGCGCGCGGTTGTCATACGTCCACCAAAAAAAAAAACAACCACCACATTCCCGAGCGTCCTATCTTCCCGCCATTTGCAATTTGTGACAGTAAATTGCAAATGGCCGATCATATAACCGCCAATTCAATTCTTAACCTAATTCATAATTAAATTAATTATTAAATACAACATCCTCTATATACTAAGCAGCTGAGACTAGATCAAGTGGCGTCTACATATGTAACGCAACAATATATTATATATTTATACATTGACACTCTAAACACAGTTTCATTTAGATTCAGTACAAGTTTGCTTTTGTTCCATTCAAGAAACAAAAAACAAAACTTATGATCCAAACCAAACCGGTTTATTCCGTGATTTTTAATAGTATTTGATAATATTTTAAACATATTAAATGCACCTAAATAACTAAGATTTCAGAGATACAGAGTTGCTACGCGTAAAATATTATCAAAATACTGGCAACATTGTCATAAAAATTACAATTTATATCATACATATTTTTATGTTTAGCATCAAAATTTTATTTAAATTATCATTCAAACATTTAATTCGATATAATAAAATATAATTTTTAATTTTAACAAATAGACTAGAGGCATCCGAAAAGGCAGTTTAAAACCAGTTCAAAGAGCATTATAAAATGAAAAAATATTTTCCTTATTATTACCGACATAGTTTAAACATTATTTTTGCGTTCTTTTCTAAATTAAAACTATACTGTAGTCACTATCAGTGGAGATAATGGGAAAAAATTTCAATAGTAATTTAAATAATCATAATGAGCAGCAAAACTGCAAAATGCATTTCTATTTTCACTGTTTTTTTAGTATTGTAAGGCAAACAAGCAGACTTTAAGAGATACTTAACAAACTTACAAAGTACCAATCCATTCATTCTCATTAAAACATAAAATAAGTACTAAATATTTTTGAAAATTTGCAAATATATTTGCATCTTTTAAAAATTACATTAATAAATTCAAATGATGTAAAACTCCACAAAAGTTGAATTCGAGTTCACCTATGTCCTTATCTTTTTATGAGACCATGTCAAAAATGTACCGTGTAAAAAAATGATACACAATTGGCGGAAAAATCGGTAAACAAAGACCATATATATAAGAACATACAAGCTCCACTTTTTAAGAGTTATGAAAAAAAGAAATGGAAACGCAATACATTTTGTTCTATTTTTTAGTGAAAATATCGGTTTTTGTTGAAAGTTTTTTTAATACGAATATTTTGCTAGGAATACATTTTCAAATAAAAAAAATATCCCCTTGTTCTCTTGAGGAGCCATTTGACGAACGGCATCAAAATCTGTCTTCTAAATTAAGAAATATCGTTTAAATAATAATTATGATAAAATCAAAAGTACAAAATTCTAAGCCTTATAGGCCCATACAGCATGTTTTTAAAATTAAATTAGCTAATTAATTTATAACATTTTTAAAATATAATGGATCCAAATAAATGATATGGACGTGTCTTCTCAAATTAGTATGTTAAGTAAAAATATCGGCTGGATATTAAATAAAGAAATTTAAGTAATCAATGCAAGGACAACACACATTATAGACTACGTTTATATTTTGCAGTGTAAATGTAACTGAGGTGAAAATATAAGTAAATATGGCGTCGTTTTCGCAGTATTAGGTACTGCGGATTAATTTGGACATTTATAAAAATAGTCTACAATCTGGTCAACATTGGAGTCAAATATAACGTTACAAAAATTAGATGCATTTCACTTTAATTGATACAATTGACAGATGGCGCGCTTGGAACAAATTGAACCAGCACGTATTGTTTTCCCGCGATTAACACCGCTACCATTGCAAATAACAGAATGTCTATACGTTATATATTTTTTAAAGTTAATTTAAAGTATTATTATTAGTTGAACATTTTTTCAGGTTATAAGTGAACAAGGATTTCGGTCTCGTAAAAGATAGACACCTTAGACGTTATTTTTCGTAGTCAACGTGTGGTTGGGGTAGACTGTGTAGAAGTCTATCAGTTATTTTACTTAGACTTAAACACGAGTCACGGTAGAAATAGGAAAATTGGTTGTACGTGCCTGTGAGGTCCTACTACTAGTTCTTTATTGTTGATAGCTTAGTAAAATGATCTATGACCCGCTTGATGGTAAGTGAGGAAGAGATCAAAGATGAAGTATACTAAGCTAAAAGGTTTACTCTTACCTTGAAAACGCTTAAATTGTATTGTTCAGGAAAACACCTTAGGTAGAAATCCAGTCCTTAACCGTTCGAATAATAAAATTGCTTTCAACACCTCCACTGCAAACATATTGCAATGATTGATTGACAGTTGACCACCAGTAAAATTATACCTCCAGTATTTATGGACATTTTGACCTCACTTTTTCCAGTCTCATTGTTTATAAATATCCTTGATTCACAAATTATATTAAATATGAAGAAAATGTAAACAAAAATATAAGTAATTTATATATAAATTATTCGTTTATATAATTATAAGTATACAGGCACCGTTAATCGCACCCTTGCGTTATATGAGTTTACGCAAACAAAACAAATTTTATATATTTTTTTAATCCATTTATTTGTTGTTTTTAGAATACGTGTTAATTATGATCTCTATTTGGAATAATAGAATCACTACATAGTATAAAACAAAGTCGTTTTATCTATCCCTATGTATGCTTAGATTTTTAAAACTACGCAACGGATTTTGATGTGGTTTTTTTTTCACAGATAGAGTGATTCAAGGGGTAGGTTTTTATGTATAAAACATGCATAAAATAATAAACACTGATAATTTTAGAGGTTTCTAATGTGATGTCTGTCAGAGACATTCTGTAGTATATATACTATCAGCACAGACTACTATAGATGCTAACGCATATACTATCAGTTTTGCACCCGGGTTTGAGACTACAAACAAAAATCGAATACATCAAATTAGGAAAATATTTTCACTTTACTGGTAATCTTTCCAATTATTTGTTTGATTTTATGATACTTTCCAATATTCTGTTTGATTTTATGTTTTTTTTTTATCAGAGATGATTCACAGTCAAAAGTAGATTTATCTAATCTATTTTAAATTTCAAATGCAATTGCAAAGTAGACTACTTTCGGCTCATATATCAAATTTTAAGTTATTTAATTATATTAAATAAAAAAATTATAGTATTGTAATATAAGAAAATCATATTTGTAAACGTATACATGAGTTTTTAAGTAATTATTGCAGTTTTACTGCGATTTATTGATTTAAATGAATTATTTCCACAAAAATTACATATAACGATATGCTTTAAGCTTCCTCGCGTGATACTGAAGTTAAGCACAAATTATACTGCGATACATTTTTGAATTTGTTCATGTCTTCGAATGAATTAATGTGGTAGAAATACAAAATGTGTCTAAAAAATTGTACACAAATTATACAAAAAATATTTTACGATAAAACCGAAAAAAGTAAAATGAGTTTTTCCTGATAACCCGTTACATAAAAAAATATGTTAGTAAATAAATCATTCTTACACACCCTGAATCGATACAGAAACAGGTAACAAATACCAAATTAGTGAGCGGTTAAGTCTTTGAAATTGAATATTTACAATTTGTCACTTTATATACATTTTTGCATTTAAATTGTTCCAGCATCAAGCCAGCTATCGCAGCGAATGCACCGAGCCAAATTGTTAGCAAAATGTAATGGAAATTTGACAGGTATCAAATTAATAAATGACATTTGCCAAAGTGACTGATAACACTTATTTAGTCCAATTACTCCATTGTACGTACCTATGACTTACTAAGACATGTTAGACGACAACAACAAGTCATATTAAAGTATAGTCTATCAATTAAATGTGTTTACATCGCATTTTAGCACATTTTTAAAATTTGGATACTCAAAAACTATTCATATTGATGAGACTGTTAAGTTCGTAAGTGTAGCAAAAATATTTTCGATTTTTTATATTTCAAGTTATTGTAACTATGCCAAAACCATTGAAAGTAGAGAACGTAAACTTATTAATAAATAGTTGCAATTTTGTAAACAGGAGAATGCCTTTTCAAGAAAGAAGGTGTCGCCACAAGGCTTTTTTGAAATTCCATATTAATCAAAAAAATACCAGTCACCGTACGCCATACTGTTTTTAGAAAGAGATTAATATAGGTTCTTAATTACATTTGGTTCTTGCTATGTATG
>DVZN01000016.1:0-24531 GCA_018237365.1 Caria ino melicerta
TTCCTCCACATTCATTACTCTCTTCATACATACACGCCGGTTTCGGAGACTCTTGACCCCACCCTCGGATAATATACCGCCGATACGTATAGTATATACCTCTACCTCCCATTCGAGGATTTATGGGCGTGACTATTTTTAATTATAAAAAATGGATGTGAAAACGAAATTTCAGGTTCTAATTTCGTGGGTCACAGCTATCGTGAGTTTGGCTGAGTCATTGATCGTGTGGTTAATATTAGCGACACTGATCTTATGCATAAAGACATTAACAGTCGACCGCATCTACACTGCATTGCGTACAAATGCAATATGCTTTAAACCATATAGGCCGGTCATGTATTTCCTACCATCAGCTAGTTTCGAGATAACTAATAAATTACAAACATAAGATCGCAGATTTGCAAAGTTGAAGCTTGTAGAACGCGAATGAATCACGATTCTTATTATCCCTACTATCATTTCCTTGTATTTGAGAGTTTCTCGTTTTAGTCCTAGAAGTTGAAGATACGTTCTGGATTAATCGTTTTAGCCTTCACAGTTAATCGTTCTTCTCCCTCAAATGTCGGTGTGCGTCATGCTCTTTTTGTATCCACTAACGGCCGGTTCAGTACTCAATCTATCTTTCATTTTGCCTACTGGTGATAGCGCTATCTCCACTTTTTTATTTGGAGATTTGAGATAGCGCTATATCGACAGTAGACAAAATCAAGGATAGACTGAAACTGAAACCGGCCGTAAATGACTGCAGATTTGACAAAACCATTGCTTTTAACTGTATGGAAGGACACTGTAATGGATGTCGAAAAAGTCTTGCAGCTTTTAACTGCTACGACGTGTAACATCTCGGGAAGAGCGTCCAGCGTTCGATGAATGCGTGTACTTTGGAGTGAATCGGGGAACATTCTCGTACATTAAAACGATATCGAAAAATAAAACCTCATTTTTTCCTCCTACGGTATTATTATTTGAAAACAACAATCTCATTCACAAGACATGGCGATATTCATTTTCCAGAATTGACCTGTTCGTTATCGCCTGGGTCAAATCCGGACGACGTCTGTCACTCTGTCATACGAGATTGTCATATGGCATTTGATCTATTGATTGAATACAAATCAGTCCATGTTTGTGTGTTCTTAATTGATTAAATATGAACAAATTGTGTGTCGTACTTATAGTGTGCCACGCATCTGTCTTAGTTGAAGTGCAGGTTCCCATAAGTAGATGTGTTTGTAGGCAGCCATCAGACTACATGTTATCTTCTACGTAAGTAACAAGTATATGCTCACGAATGATAATAAATTTACCTACTATACTTTTTGTAATATGAAAAATATTTAGATATGTAAAAGTATTCTTTCTTTGTAAGCATGGGATATTTAGCGTATACATACATACATCAGTCTTTACTTTGATAATTTTTGGATAAAACAGAGTGTTCTACACCTCGGTAGAACACTAGGTAAAGTGACCAAACTAAAACTACTTTTGACTAACGACCACAAGTGGCACACTTGCACACACTTGGGGTCGTTAGCCAAAAGTAGTTAACCACCTCAGTAGAACACTCCGTTTTATCCAAAAATATTAATTCAGAAATTATCAAAGTAAAATACAATACTTAATGAAACTAAAAAATCTGTTTTATTTATTTTTGATCAATTAAATTAAGATATTTTAAGTTTGCCGGGTCAGCTAGTTATGAACTAGAAAAAAAGATTCCCGAGGAAGATTAAGATAGTTTGTTGAGGTTTCAAGTTGATTCGATAAAATATAACGGTAACTGTCGAAATTCAAATTAATGGTTTTGGCAGAGTTAATTGAAACTAATGTAATATAATAACACTAGCTGCTGTCCGCGACATTGTCTGCGAATACACGCTGTCACAGAACGAGTAATAAAAATAAAGGTTCACAGCTCCTCCCCCGTAGGTGATAGCGTGATAATATGTAGCCTACATGCTGACCCGACCTGTTAATAAGTAGTTAGTAAGTAAGTAAGTGGTAATATTATATAACAATTACACATTAATAAATATCGTCACGCTCATATATCCGCGATAGGATAGGCAGAGGTATATACTAGTACGCACCCGCGATTAAAAAAAGTACCTTCACGCCTATTATCGCCGAAGTAGGCAGAGGTGTTCTAGTATCTCCACGACTCGTAAGTATTAGGTCTGTCGCCATATCGGGCACAAATCTAATCCGTGGCAACGTTGTTATTCAGATAAAAAAATCATTAAACTAGTTGCCTGACCCGGGAATTGAACCTCGTGTGTCCAAGTCGGGCACCAACTTTGGCCGATCACAGAGTTAAATTACACAATTTAAACAGTTTAAGTTATTATACAGTTAAATTATTATTTGAAGCAAGAGTAAATAGGCTTTTACTAGCTTAGTGTGCTTTTTAAGACTCTATATCTCTGCGTTCCATCAGACGAGTTCAGTGTCATCAATCACACTAAGCTATCTGCCATAAAAAAATGTACGCATTTAAATCATATATATACGTACAAAATAAAAGTCGTGTTACTTAGAACAATGATTAATTATTTATAACCAAGAACGGCCGGTCTGATTTTTGAAATATTTGATTTGTTAGATTCTTCTTTGCTCTGAATAGAAGAATACCTGTTAGAACTTCCTAAAATGTATTAAATGAGGATTATAAAAAAAAAAATAAGGATTATAAATAAAAATATTTATTTTAAAAATTAATTCAATTTATATTAATTGTGATTGAAAAAACATGCAATTTTATCAACTTTCAGAGTCTGCTTACTGTTAAGACATGATAAAACTCGTCAGTCGTATACAAATTGTAGAGGTAGTGAAAATAAAAATTTTAATCGATATTAAATGGTGTCCTCAGCTTCCTCTATGTTTGCAAAATTACACATTTCATTCGAGCGGAAAGCGATGAAAGATAAGTCATTATAATTTTTTGTATCAATGAAAAAGGGTTTTTGGTTGTGATATAATCTGTAAGCTTTTTCATTAAGATATTTCTCGTGGGAAAAGCGCAATGAGTCGTAATTTGACCCTTGTTTGATATACATTGTCTTATCGACTGGTATTCTAGGAATATGTATGTGTACACGTCCTCCCACACGTTTGTCGGTGGAAATTGCTTTGTAAATCAATTACGTTTGTTTCATCCTTAGCCTTTTATTTACATACGTTTACAACGGCAATAATAATTGTTTAAATACTTTAAATAAAAGCAAATGCATTTCACATAAACAAACGGATATTGAAAATATCGTCACGCCCATATATCCTCGAAAGGGTAGGCAGAGGTACATACTAGTATGCACCCACGACTACTGCAGACGATATTAAGTCTCATGATGTGACAGATGGCAAGTCCGTCGCCAATCGGGCATTATGTTTTTCAGAAAAACTGAAAATACTCATACTTGAAACAGGTTGTCCGACCCGGAATCGAACCCAGGATCTCTCGCGTCAAAGTTGGACACCTGCACCACTAGACCACAGAGGCAATTAATTTAAATATTCAAATTTAAGGGTATTCAATTTTTAATATAACTCTAAATGTTGCCAGCTCTTGTGAAAAAGTTTTCGAACTAATTCATTCTGACACTTCAAGAAATAATAACTTATTTAAAGTATCTCCAAATGCATTTTCGCATGTTAGCGTGATTTGTTTAAATTTAAAATATGTTCAGCCATTCACATCCTCGCCACACCCTTGCGCCTGGGACGGCTTTGAGTTTGACTCAAGACATTTGAAGGAACCTTCATGTGGTGTTCACTAGTTTTATATTTAAAGCAAACAGGCAGACGGGGCAGAGGATTTTGTTTTATAATATGCTGCGATCCTATACGTAATTACTTTAAAAAAAGTACCTTCACGCCTATTATCCCCGAAGGTGTAGGCAGAGGTGTGCTTAGTATCTTCACGACTCGTAAGTCCAGTATATAAGAACACCCACGATTCGCCAAGGCACCAGGGCCCATGATTTATATATATTACATATATACTCGTATCTATTATATTAATTTCACAGAGAGGGGCAAAAAAATTAATTATTACAAGAGCTTTTGACGATCGAAACTGTGTCGATTTCCGAACTTTTAAATATTTTTCAAATCTGTATCGAATCGAAATGATGTTATCGAATGTGCATTAACAAAATCGACTACAAAGTCTTAAGTCTAAGTTCAGTGTAAAGCGGATTGAAATAAAGTATATTTTCCAAAGAGGTAACACACATGTATTCAATTTCAGTTACGCCGAAGCGTGTACGTGAGAATCCAACGCTGTCGGTATCATAGCCTTTTAGGTAACCTGACTCTGGGCTTGTTATGTCTGCATCGATCACTGAGCAGACATTCATTAACAAATTCCGCTAACTTAATAGCTGCATTGGAATTTTTTGACGCCTCGTTTCATGCAGATAATGAAGCGTTTTATAATTTTATTAATGAGTAGCTGTTACCAGCGACTTCGCCCGTCCTTACATAGATTTTAAAATATTTTTTATTTGGGCGGATTCTTAATTGTTTTTCAAATGAGAAAAGTTACTGGAAGTAACTATATAACTAACTGCCTATGCTCCAAAGAAGATTAATGCGTAGTTACCAACCTGGATGATAAGCCTTGTCCAGAAGTAAGATTATCGACTAACTTATACCGAAATACGTCCACGGCAAGCACTGACTTGCGTCAGTGCTTGCCGTGGACGTAAATTTCTGATAAGACAGTCTTAGTGAGCCTTGCGAAACTCTACCACTTAGTTAAAGGTCAAGGTGTTAGGTGCAGTAAATCTGTGCTGGCCTCATACTACGCTGCGTGGTAGGTAAGCAAGTTTGTCTATTCTCCAAAGGAGGCTGAATAAACACAAGCTGCACTACACAAACTTATACAAAACTCTCCCCTCGATACATTCGATGTCACCGATAAAGAATAAGAACGATAAATTCGACGGGTGCTAGTCTGGTGCTATGGTGTTAAGGCTTGTACGTCGGCTCGTAACACCGGAGGTGTGGGTTTGATCTCCACAGGCACTGTAAAAATTTTCGTTCTTAGTATTTTTTGTTATTGTTGCATTATTGTCTCTGATACTAACTGAACAGGTAGTTAAAACCTGATGAGGTCATGTTTAAACGAACAATTGATCTAATTGTATCCATACCAAATGCGATTATTCAAAGAGTCACCTTCACCTTAGTAAATAGGATTGGTGACTAGCAAATAATTGAAATTGAATTTGAAAAAAAAACAATTGCCAGTGACTTTGTAACGAACTTAGATGTCATGTAAATCTCTATCAAATACTAAATTTCCGATAATTATCCGCCATGTTTGAAGAAACCAATGGTTGATCGTTTATATGGGGGACAAAAGTGGGATATTGGGGAGATAGATGTTCGTTTTATACTAAAAATTTAAACATTCAAATTAATACGTGAGCATAAAAACTTAGACCCAAAAAATATATGTATCTGTGAAGTTTGTTTGATTGTTTGAATGCACCTATAGTATAAAAGCGCTTCGTATCAAATTTGAGATAACATTTTTGCATGTTTAACATTGATAGATCAATTGACGAACTCTACGAACCGTGGCGTGGTGCCGAAAACGTGTAGAACAGCTAATTTTTAAATAATTGATGAATAGCTAGTCAATGTTCTTATGAACTTTTAAATTTCTCAATTTGTTTTTGTTTGGTGAGAAAATTTGAATATTTAAAATTTCATTAGGCACAGTGGCTATATTTACATTAGACTTAGGATTTTTAGTATGTAGATAGGTCGAAGGCTGGAGAGTGCAATAGGATATTTTTTGCCTACAAAGTATATAGAGAGATAAAAAAGATTGTTGATATAAGCGCTGTACGGGAGTAGCAAGTGCTGTATTTTTCTCTTTCGACCATGCGGGTGAATCCGCGGGTGACCTGTAGTTAAAGTATATTTATCGAATAGCTGGTAGAAATTTAAACCCTCATTGTTTTCCTACAATAAAAGTAGCCTAAGTTACTCCTTGTAACTTAAGCTGTCTATCGTTGAAAGTCTCGTCAAAATAGGTCCAGCTGTTTCGGGGATTAGTCGGAACAACTTAAAAATTGTTTTTTAATTATATGATGTATCGTAGGTATATATACTTTACTTTGTTTGTGTATAACAAACATATTGCAACTCATATTGAGCAGTAAAAATATTCTATTCTATTGTAAATGTAGCGTTTACTATAACGTCGAATATTGCTTGACCGCTACAGTAAACACTTCAAATTTATTTATTTGTTTATGTATGTATATACATAATCTACCACTATTGACCGGTGGACAGTGGAGGTTGAAATTTAAAAGGTCAAGACAGTACGTCCCTTACAGCTTATCCAATATAAAAAACAGAAAGCTATAAATATGAATAGCGCAGTGACACTGATATTGTTTTGCAGGGAGGTGGCAAGCGCTTGGGAGTGCCGCATCGGCCCGCCCGACCAGCCGGCGCCCGCCCACCGAGTACAGGGCCTGTTCAACGATATCGAACTATATCCAACTAAAACACAGGGTAAGGACACGGTCACTTTCTTGCTTATATTATTAATAAATAAATAAATATCTCTGGACAAGTCACACATATTGATCTAATCCCAAAGTAAGCAATTTATTTGCTTGTGTTATGGGTGTTAGCCAACGATATATACATAGAAATATACATGCTATTTATTTTTACTTGACTGAGACGGAGATAGGATAAAGATGTAGAATCAACGCCCATTGCCGTGTCTTCCATAATATTTGATAGTGAATAGGAAAATGACGTCGCTGATGATAAAATATGAATGTATGTAGGTAGGTATGTGTGATGTGTATCTCTCAGATGCAAAAAAGTGAACTTGACCTTTTTAACATCCTTCGTAGATATATACATACAGGTAGCGAGAATTTCGAATCATCAGGGAATGCGTCTGCTTGAGTTCCAATATTACACAAAAAACCGTCAATGTATATCCGTCTTCAACTTATTCAATGTATAGCGAGGACGAAACCACATTACCTTGATGATGAAATCTGATGTCATCATCGACATCGTGATCATCGTCATCACTCCTCAGCCTATACTGCACAACAAAATAGTCGATCCTCTGCTTCCCTCTTCCAACCACTGTCAGCCATCTTGCGTATGTAATACTCTCCATCCGGCCAAAGGGCGTTTTACACTACGTTAGCCTAAGCGTGGTCTCTTAACTCGTTCACCCCCAGTGGTTGTCGGTTCTGCGGATGAAATCAAACGTGATGATTGATATTTTTTTAAATAACTACAACTAGTGCACATAGTCTACGTAGAATATACATAAAATATAATGGACATTACGAAGGAAGGTAAACTGCCCTCAGTAATATCGTGTTACTGTTAGTTATAACGTCTAGACGTCTTATCTCTTGTCAGACGTTTTGAAATGTATGGCTTCGTTCAACCGCCTAAAGATTTCGTCAGTGAAATAGACCGAGAAGGTGAGTCAATTAAGGAAATAAATTAAGAAAGAAAAAAGTTGGTTTTATTTATTTTAAAATTTTAGCATTTGTCTTCGTTATCGCGTGTAATCACTTAGAACTTATCCAACGCGTGTGATTTCACTTTTCAACCAAATATGGACAGTTTTATTTATTCAAACAAGATTTTGGCAAAATCGGTTGCCTTGACACAACTGGAAACCACCCTTAAAAAGATAGAAAGATATTTAAATATTGTTGTAAATTTTAAATAGACATAAGTTTCTAATCAAAATTGTAAATTGTTTACTGACTTAATGGACAGGATTGAAGAAAATATATATTTTGTTCAGGGTATAGAAGCGGTTATTTCTTAACCTGAAATCGTCAGATCTGACTTCTATATAAAGTGGTTGAACTCAGAAGTTGTGTTGATTATAAACTTATATTATCGCCTATGTGGTGTAGCGGTACGGCTGGCGCCTGTTAAGACCGCTAGCCGCTTAGGTCCCGGGATCAATTCCCAGATCAGGCAACTTTTCTTAAAAATGTTTTTCAGATTATTCTGACATGACATTGCCCGGGATTGGAATGTGACCGAAGTGGCGATAGGCTTGCCATCTAGTACCTTGGCTAATCGTGGGTGTTCTAGTATATCCACTGGACTTACGAGTCGTGGAGATACTAGCACACATCTGCGTCCCCTTCGGCAATAATAGGCGTGAAGATACTAACTTTAATAGGTCACGTAGTTAACTAGTAGTAATTAAATGTAAAGTATAATATTTTCTCTTGAATTAATAAATAAAAGTTACTCAAAAAAAAGACAAAATTTCTTCCATAGTTTGCAATAACAAATTTCAATAGCATTGTACAATGGAGAAAAGCAAGCGTATATATGACCTGTCTACCATTGAATTTTGTCAACTAAAGTGTGTTATAGCGCTGCATGTCATCATGATCATTGTCACCATTACAGCATTACTTTAGCTTAGTATTATAAGCAATACAAACATACATATCTTCACGCTAAGTCCCTTACGTAGCATAGAGTATCGAGTGCCAAACGACTCCTACATACTTGCCTAGCTTCCTCCACATTCATTACTCTCCTCATACATACACGCCGGTTTCGGAGAATTTTGACCCCACCCTCGGATAATACACGGGCGATTTGGTCATGAAATGAATTTATAAGCAATATAGCATAAATAAGCAATAATATTTATGTATATTGCTCATGTCATGATTAAACACCAAATTAAATCATTTTTTCTATCATTATTTTTGCAATCATTAGTAATTTAGTATTAATTAGTACATTGTGTGTTCATTACACATACCTTTTCGTCGCATTGTTTTAAATAAAGATTGACGCTAATTCTGCTGGGCGTTTCCTAAACTAATTTTAAGTTATTGATGCCTTATTGCCTTTACCTATATAACAATAAAAAGAAACGGGACATATTTAGCGCTGTGAAATTAGTAAGCACGTACTTGCAAAGATTTTAAACGTATTCTGAGGTATCGACTAAACGTTCATACAATTTTTAAAGCATTTTAATTTGGCAGCTCTAAACTCATCTTGTCTTTCTTTTTCTGTAAATTGAAGGTAGATGGCGTTAACTTAAAAATAGTGTCGGTGTACAGCAGAATTACCACCATTATAAAAATTAGCGTTGACACAGGTAAATAATTAAAAAAATACATAATATGGGAATATCACAAATGGTTTGTATCGCTAGACTTGGCTTTGTTCAGCCTTTCAATTGTGTTGCAGTACCTGTGGAACATACTTTCTGACCATATCACGTGCAACTAGGATAAAACGTTTAACCACAGAAAAAGTGTTTAGTGGTATAGGTCGAAATTGTTTTGATAATGCTAAAAATCGCACAACATAAAAAAATCTTTTGACAACAATGAACAAGAAAAATCACATAATGGTAAAGTATTCAAACAGGTATAAATTTAATTAAAAAATAATAATTTTAATAATTTTTAAGCAGCAAAATATTTAGTTTCGTAATAGAATGGGGGGTGGTATATGCAGATAAAATATGATATATGGTTATATTATAGTAAACACTAGATCTGTTTCACTAATTCAATTTTTAATGTATGTTAGTCAACCGGTTTCGTTTTTACAGCATCTGCAGGCCTATATTATTATTTAATAAAAGTTTAATAATTTTGAATAAACTACAGTTGTGATGCCCCTGGTGTTTCAAGTTGTTCGTGGACGGTAGTGATCACTTACCATCAGGTGACCTACTTTTTTGTTTGTCTCCTGCTATAAAAAAATAAGTTTAGGGTCGGTCAGTCGGTACTTTTGAAAAACCAAGTACTATTATTACCTGTTATGCTTCTGAAATGCATTACAGTTAATAGTTTTGGTAAATCAAGGATGGCAAGAAAATGCCTTGTTTGCGGTGATCGGTGTTCTCTTAAATTAGATTACCTGTAAATATGTAAGCTTACTCGTATATACGAGCAAATGTTTGCAATGTTAATAACATCAGGACAAATGGAATAAGCTCTCGTGATTTGTTCGCCTTGAAGCCATGATGCTGCCAAAGTATTTGCCATTGGTTCGGAGAATACCGATATAAGGAGCTCTCAAATCTTGCCCGTCTCTGAGAGACTGCGCAGAGTGCCCCTTTGTCCAGGACAGGACAAATGTGCAATCTGTGCAATTTTTATTGAAACCTCTTACCTCCAAGTGAAATAATATTGATAATGGTGTGTTCTTTCCACGAATGAGTTGTCTTGTATGCGGATATAACACTGATGCCGCTTTCTGTCCGCACCCGGTGTGCGGAGCGATGGAAACTTATAAAGTGCCACCGCATGGGGACGCGGCGGCAGTGTGTTATGCCGTGCGGGTTTTGTGTACAAATGAAGATTTTTTAATAATCTGCATCACTATGACGCACGCAAACCAATCCAATATATCCAAACAATGCGATGGATTTTGATATGATCACTATTCGACAAGAAACTTTTTGAAGCAAATATGTAATATATTGTGAAAGAATTATAATAATTAAAGTTTTTTGTTTCTTAATTCTTACTATTTTATGTTGGAGGTCGAAGAGTGTCAGGCAAATTTTTAGAATCCGTGGGTGTAAGCTAGTACATACATATTTATACAATTGTATTTTTTTATTACTCAAAGGGTTGAAGTATAGCGTTTGTATTAAAGGTGCTTCGATATTTTTCCTTCCTCACCTTTTTACCTATTTAATTAGCGAATCGAACCATCTTAAATACGGAATGTAAATAAATACTTGCAAGTTCTTGCTGTACTTGCCTATCCTCTCAAGTTACGGCAGATTTCAGTATTCAAGCTATCCTTGATTTTGCCTATTGACTCTCCATCTCTATATCAAAAAGTGGAGATAGCGCTATCAACAGTAGACAAGATCTAGGATAGATTGAATACTGAAACCTACCGATAGTGTAATTTACAGGCTTTGCATGTTACTTGAACAACACGATTAACAATTAACATTGTATTCTGTACTATTTTTTTGCAGCAAAACTATCAAAAGCACTTGTTAAAAAATATTTTATTATTTCAAAGTAATGTCAGTGCAAAAATGCATGCTAATTCGCCAGTTGTTTTGTACTGTACAATCTGCTGTATCTACGCTTTGTATGTGTAATAGCTACCAGTTAATTATTTTTTTAATTTAATATATTTTTTTTAGTACTTAAACACAACAGAAGACAAATATTGTATTTGCCATCGTCGGCACTTCTTCCACATATTCATATCAAATGAAAAAACTTGTACTGTTTTACGTATCACTTATAATTAATTATTAATTACATATCCTACTGGTTAGTAACCTAAGTGCTAGCCCTGAAGATTTTGTAAAAAGCGAAACTGGTAGGCTATATAATTAATAACTAATTACAAGTGATACGTGAACAATTAAAGTGTTTTCATTTGAAGATATGAAGAAGGCAAATTGTCTTGAAACTGTTGGTCAATGTATAAAGTTGCGGTTAATATTTGGTGTGGGACAAATTACATGATTTGCCTTAACCTCAAAGTAAACATGTTTGTTTCTAAGAAATATAGGTATTAGTCCAACATTCCCAAACATATAAATTAGAAACTAATTTAATAAACACATAGAATTACTACCGGTTTCAGTACTCAATCTATCTTGATTTTGCCTACTGTCGATATATCTCCATATCAAAAAGTGGAGATAGTGCTATCAACTGTAGGCAAAATGAAGGATAGATTGAATACTGAAACTGGCCGTTAGAAATATTGTCACTCTAAATCCCAAAAACCCGAGTCTCCTAAGACTTTGATAAACCTTTCTGCCAGGCAGCTGGCAAAAGGCGAGCATAGCTTAATGTCGATAACACAGTGATCTCTGATTATGTGATAGAGTTTTGCAGCGGCTTGTCCGGATTGTTATAACAGCTATAATGTCAGTGCTTGTCTGACGCATTTTGTTTTGGAGGGTAATGTAGTCGATAAAATACTTTTCCACGATGCCTAACATCCCGGTTTCAGGCTGCAACTTATCATTACCAACTTTGTTGGTAATGATAATTTGCAAATTTCTGACCATCAGGGAACCCCGCTTGCTTGCCTTAATCAACTGTCGTTGCTCTTAACACTTTCTGTGCCTTTAACCCACCTTGTTAGTTCTTTAAAATGTGTATTAATTTAATGCCGGTAACCCGCTAGGCGGGTGCTATATTTCCAATATTTTCTAAACTAACATTTAGTTTTACTTAAAATTTCGCCAACGTGTCTAAAAGTTCGGTAACGCACCTTTGAGACCTCTGGTGTTGCATATGTTCATGGGCGGCGGTGACCATTACCATCAGGTGACCCACCTGCCCTTTTGCCTCCTCTTATAAATTAAAAAATAACGTCTTATGGTTTGAAATCTATTAGTAAACGTGGCGGCGTAAAAACTATGTTTATTTAATGTGTTATATAAAAGTTCACACACTGCCATGATCTCACTAGGCGGGGTGCATACATAGACAAATTCCACCGGCATCTTTATTTTTTTTAAATTTCTGCTAGGTGAAAGTGTTAATTTACTTGCCTAAAGTTTACTTACCTAAACCTTAGGATTGGTAATTTTTGTGTGTCTCTGGTTATTTACTCAAATATATTTTCGTATTTATATGCGCATTTGTATCTGATACAAGCTATAAATTGTTTACTTTGGGGCTAGGATTAATTAGTGTAATTTGTTCAATTATATTTATTATCTTAATATGACGTCACCTTTAACTGGTAATGTGCCGTCAATTTAACGTGGCCACGCCCTTTAACTGTGTACTTTATTAAAATGGATTACGGGTTAACAATCGTCATGAGTCAATACCGATAATTTATAAAGGGTTAGATATTTTAGAAAATAATTACTATTTGATACTATTGAGCCTCGGTGGCCTAGTGGTTAGAGCGTTGGACTTTCATGCGAGTGGTCCAGGTTCAAAACCCGCCATGTACCAATAAGTTTTTCTAACTTTAGTGCATTTTCTGAGTGCTTTTACGGTGAAGAAAAACATCGTGAGAAAACCCGGATTCGTGTATTCGAATTGTACCTAATCTAGGATTGGGCCTGGTTTCCTTTCTGGGTTGCAGAGGTCATATGGCAGTCGCTCTGTGTAAAAACTGGTATCCTTGTCAAATTCTTGTCGGGGTCGGCTACCTAATCTAAGGACCTTACTCGTATTGTATGTAATTTTATTTATTTTACACTTTTTTGTAAGATTTAAAAAGAACAAAACAGTAACTAAACAAAAGTACAAAATGCGAGCTTTCAAGCCTTCTATGCATTACAGTTCACTGGTGGTCTATCCTAGCGTATAGGAGGATTTGCCCGTGTCACCACGTTGGATGCAGGCTGATTGGTGACCGCAATGTATGCTTGTTACGGACTCTGTTGTCTGTGCGGGAGGCGCTGCTGCCCACACTGCACTATACAGACGACTCATAATAGCGTCTTTTACGGTACTCACGGCCAAACGTTGTGACCGTTTTTGTTCTGGAGGATTTCGACCACTGATGGCTGTACAAAGCAGACGTGTAGTCACATTTTATAATTAAATTATAGTATTGTAATTTTATATATACACAAAAAACTTAAGTGCAACAGATTGAAGCTTTGCCGCTACCAGATTTTATATAAAAATCAATTTTTGTTCTTTGGTCTCGCTATAACTAATGATTGAACTGATTTGAATTATCTTTTTTTGTACCATATATTGTGTATCCCACATTGTAGAGGTGGTTTGAAAAATCTTATTTATGTTTAAGCATGCGGATTTATGTGCAGGCGACAGCTAGTTTTTATTAAAATGAATTTCTTCCAGCCAATCCGTTAAATGAAAATAAGTTAATAATAATATACCAAAAAATAAACAATTTTCACTAGTCATTTAACCTAGCCATAAGTTATCTTCATAAGATCTTCATGATCCAGACTTATGACTAAAAAGTAAATATGTGAATGCATTTTAAATCAAAATGCTTACAACATACTGACATATTCTTAGCATTTTGATTTTTGCACTATCAAAAATGTTTTTCAAATAGAAGCTTACACAGTTTAATTGGGACCACGAGAAAACACCCGCAAAAAACGTGCATGATTTTATGCAAGTGCATACATGATATTATCTTGTATTGATATTCGAAGTTGACTGTCTAGTTCTATAACATATTGAAATTGAATAGTTATTAACCACATACTATGAAAAATGTTTAGATTTACTGATTACTGCTTACATTATTATATTTCAGAATTTTCAACAATCGCAATCACACGCAAGGATACTGAATTATTTATATTTAAGTGTTTTGTTTTTTCAATCTAGGATTGCAGGATCAGTGGACGCTTGTCGCGAAAGTCCTAAAATCTGGGCAGTATTTTTCGGTCACCTGCTCAATGTAGCAGTGTTCGAATAATCTGTCATCATTTCAATGAAAGTTAAAAGAAATGACTGAAACTATTCACTATTTGGGCTTTGAATTTGTAAAGCCAGATATTTAAATAAAATAACCGTGCTAAAAAGTTAGTCGTGCATTTGATTAAGTTTTTAGATTTTGGAATTTTTCAACTTCTAAATATTTATTGTAGTCTTTTAAGACTGTGTTTTTGCAAGATTCTTAAATTGAAATGGAAACCTACTAATGTATTCGGAAGGTACCCAAAAATGTCAATTCATAAGGTTTCTGTTTTTTATAATTTTTCTTTTATCTTTTGTGATTAAAAAAAATGTTTTGTTCATAAATAATGGATTAAGTTTGCATTTTCGAAATTTCAAATTCTCATTATTAAATTTTGGAGACCTAAGGCATCGATATCTTCTGATTCTTATGGAAAATAACTTTTGCATGACAGCATTTTGACCATATTAAAATCGGACTTCCAACTCGTTAAAATTTATTTGGG
Source organism: Caria ino melicerta (assembly GCA_018237365.1). Classification (NCBI taxonomy): domain Eukaryota; kingdom Metazoa; phylum Arthropoda; class Insecta; order Lepidoptera; family Riodinidae; genus Caria; species Caria ino. Next base: position 14,921 of record DVZN01000016.1, read on the forward strand.
TGATGTGGGTATTCGTCAACAACTAAACATGAGTTCACAAGTGTATGTACGAGACTGCGTTCATTAGAACATATTTGAAACAATTATATTAAGTTAAGGGGTTGACCATTTTATCATCCTTTTTCAGATTAGCTCGCGCAAGTATAATGACGAACTTAGTAATGACTAGTATAAGTTTTGCTAGCCTGTTCCGTATGGAATAGTGTTATTATATCATCACCATTTTAGCTTATAATTTCTTCCGTGGAATAATCGTCGTCCAAACGTAGCCAGCCATGTTACTTACACCCAAGCTTGTACATCAAAAGGAAGGCTACAATTTCATATCATCGTTTCTCCAACTTGTGGGCTGATCATGGCCACCGCTTCATAGATGCACTTCAAGGATTTTTTAAATTATTAATTAATAATTATTATTGATTAATTAAAACTTTTTAAAATCACTGAATAAGTGCCTGTGACTCGTCTCGGATTGGTGTGGGGAGTCCTGAACTTGGTTGATCAAAATCCTGGGTTGATCCTTTGCTTACGTGCTACAGAATAGTTTTGGGGTTATTCGTTTTATTATTTCAGAACATTAAGATCCTAGCCGTACGAGTCGCTATTTTGGCGTCATATTGTCGTGTTTTTATATGACGGTAAAAAGCTTCATTTGGAGTATGCTAAAAAGAATGGTAACGGTATATACGCCATTAATCATAAGAATACGTAACTGTAGGTTAACCAATGTGCCGCTAGAAAATTAAAAAAAAAATCAATGTACGGTTTTTTAAGAAGCAACACTGGACGTGGCCTAATATCTCGGCCTCAGGTTGGCAATGCACCATTACCACCCTTGGTGTCCATACCATCTGGAAATCCATCTGCTTTTTGGCTTCCAATATAAAAAAAGACTAAATAAGTTGTCAAGTTGCAAAGGAGCATCGCAGAACTAAAGCGATTTCATACAGTGTTATACACACTACGCACTGTAAATTCGTCTCGATTTTATATTTTATGACTGGCTGCCAGTTCTGTGTATTGCAGGATATCTCAACCTGTAACGTGTTTGATCTTCAAGTTATGTTTTATGTGGCGATGTTTGATACATAGAAAAATATTTTCCCCATGTACCATCACCATATTAAGAGGCGGACGTAAGTTACATGGTTTTTTATCAAAATTAAGTGTTAGTGGACTGCTGTGTAGCAAATTGTCGGAGTAGGAGACCAAATTTAACAGTGTTGGTCGATTGCTGTGTAGCAATTTGTCTGAGTAGGGAAAGGGATCCACCCATCACTTTAATTTCTTGTGGTCATAGTGACGAAAAGATTTTTGTCATTGTCGTTGGGTAGTGTAGCAGATATACTCACAAATTAAACTTGATACCACGGCCACAAGACAGCGACGCATCTTCTCTCTTACCATCAGTAGTGCCGCGTTGTCTTATGCGAAAAAAAAGAAGAAACGCCTGGGCCCAAGCTAGTATATTTTTTATTTGTTTCGTTGTTTTTTTATTTAATATGCACGGTTAGTTTACGGTACGTGATTTCGGACCGTACGTAAGATAATTTGAAACATTTTACAAATTGATGTTTTACTCAAAATTAATTAGATTCATTTGATATTAAAAAAATGTATTTCGAAAATTACATCCGTGTATTAGTGATTTAACACGTTTCTCATCAACGAATGTCAAATTGAAACTAATAAATTATCCTAAAATTGGGATAGGATATGAAATCCTGGAAGGATGTTTTTCCAAATAAAAACACGCGTTGAAGTCAATCTTTATGTAAAGCCTAATTTCAACACATTTTGATATCCAAAAATAAAAACCACTGTTTGCCTTATTTTGGACAAGCTTCAGAAACTTTAGAAAACGAATGGATGCTGCTTTTTTTAAATCAAAAGTAATATCTAGTTGCAAATCACTTATAGAGATAATTTTCATTTGTAATTGTTAATTTTTTTATTGCACCCAAAGTCATTTAAAGCAAAGATGATTTTGATGAAAAGCTTTAATATATAGGAATTATTGTTAAATTATTCATTTAGTTTAAGGCCCCGTCATGTTTTAACGGATCCCGACGAACCAATAACGGCGGCTAACGCCGATCTCTTAGGTAACAACCGCACACGAAACTCACTACACCGTCGCCGCCGTTCTCGGCGACGAAGACCCCTTTTCCGCCCGGCGCCTAACGCCGGGGGGCGAGCCACAGATACCCCGTCCACCACCAACAATTGTAGTCAGAACGCAACACTAAACCGAGGTCCGGTCTCGCAGGAGACAACCGATAGTGTGGGCGTTGTAGGAGTCCCACGAAGAGTAATTAATGTAATCTCGGGTTAAGCACTCTGCTCGCCCAAAAACGCCCGGTGACTTTGCGAAGCCACTCTGGCTGGCAACTATTATCATTTCGAAAATAAAATAAAATTAAATAGTGTGTCAATAGAAAGAAAGAGGGTGGGGATGGTTTTTATTCTAGGTGATAATATATAATTAAGTAGTGAATCGCATAAATGAACTGCAGAGTTGTTTCATACAATCTAAGAAGCATTACTACAATATCTACAGAGCACAATAACAATATCTACAGAACACAAAGCTAAATTTAAGTAGTTTAATTAACGTTTAAAAAGTTAAATTACTCGCTTAATGACATTGACAATGTCACAAACAAAAATATAGGCATTACACTAATGAAAGAAAACATATCCACAAATAAAGCAGCAAATAACTAAGAAAAAACATTTGAACCAGGACATTGAAAACATATTTAAGAAGTTAAATACAATTTCATAAAAATTTTTTAAGCTCTTGGCGGATGAAAATAATATGTGGATAGAGGAAGCATTACTAAACCTTATAATACATAAAATAAATGGTACAATCAACTTAATGCTGTTTAGGACTATTATGCCTGTTTTCCAAGAAAAAGATACCAAAGTAGGATTATAATGCAAGTCTGTTTTCCAAGAAAAAGTACTATAGTAGAAAGGTGATTATAGAGCATTGTAGCGAAGGAAAATTACTGGTGGAACAACGACAACATAGGTAAATATCATGGAAGAAAACTCAAGCGTCCAAGACAAACAGAATTGTCCCAATTTCCTAAATAATATAATTTCATAATTTTATTACAAAAGTAATTAGAACTAGAAACCTCATTGTTGGCTCTCCATTTTTTGTTGTATCAATAGAGTAATGGATCTTTAAACGTGTTTAACCAACTCTGGCTGAACAAGGCTTGCCCAATAATTCAAATAGATCTATATAAGCCGAGCCAGCAGACAGCTATATTCATTTCGAAAAAAAAGTGTTTGACGGTAGATCTTTCATGGGCTCAGAAATGACTAAAGCCATTCTTAGATTTTTGATTAATCACACGGTCTGCTGGTATATTTAGTTACGAAAATTTTATCTATTTGTTTATCGGGATGGATATTTCCAGTGGAAAGATTTTGAAATGAATACGTAGCCATTAAAACTTTAGCAATAATCAAACAAATCAATTAAAACTAAGTATCTGGCTTTGTTAAAAGTTTGTACATACGCTAAAATAATAATTTGAAATCTGACTCGCAAATAATGATGCATTGTGATACTTTCAACTCAGCACCACGCTGAAATTTTAAAGTGAGCTTAGAACCAACTAAAACTTTCTATATTGCATGTCCAACTTTTAATTATTTATTTTTTTGTTTAAATATTGCAATTTATAAAAACAATACCTTCCTCACTTTTGAAAATTTTCAATTTTCTTAGTGGGACGTTAAAAAACGCTAAAAAGAAAATATATTTTTTTTATTTTGTGGTATTTTTTTAAATTGGTTCCGTTACCTATTCCTTTGAGATTATTTTTCCACTAATTACAAACCAGTAAACATTATTGCTATCAGCATTTTTAAAATTTTTCTTTCAAATAGAAATGGAGTCACCATTTCTCCATTATATTAAATTATTAAATATGCAATATCAACATCTTTAATTTATAATTCTGCTTCTTTGCCTTCCAATTCTATATATATAAAAAATTGCATAACCCACTCATAATTCCTTATAATTAAAAGTTGGAAGGTAATGTTTCGATGAAGTTTTTCAGGCTTCGGTGCTTTCAATTCCTATTACGATTGAAGTGTCACAAATAGTAACAGATTATTCTAGTTCCTTCAGAGACCAGATGTGCAGTCTGTGGTCAATCAACACCTTGCACATTCTTACACTTGAAGACCGTCTCTTTTGTTATTTTTCTAATAAATTCCCTTCAAGTGACAGATGGTCCACTTCATCCTCAATTCAATACAATGTCTCATGCCTTATTGTTTTCGAAGTATCTTTCGTGATACCTTCTGGAGTTATTTTCAAGGCGAGATTTACACCTGAGTGTGATCTACAATAATTTTATTTAGACTCCTGATTTAGCACTTATCTCTGAAGATCTGTTCGAGAAGAAGAATACTGTTTACGGAAGATTGTACACACATCATTTACTAGTGACGACGAGGATGACTAATTTTGTCAATTGGTAAGTTGTATTAAACAGGCGAATGATTACACTTCACGATATGAATAATACTCCTAAATTTCCGTAGTATACCATAACCGTTTTAAATGAAAAAGCTTATATATTTTATGATTAATGCAGATACTTCTATGTCAGAACTATTCATAGGAATATCCCAATTCTGTACCGAAATACCCTTGGAAAGGAATTAATATAACTTTATCGTCGTTATATTTAGTGCAATTCTCGATATCAATATAATTTTGCGGTTTCTCTATACAACCAAAGATTAGAATTTTGTTTAATGTATAATAAAGTTGAATGTTAAACTCCTACGAACCGATTTTGATAAAATTCCACAACCATCTGCAATTTGGTCCAACTTAAGTTTATAACTCAGGTGGGAACATGGACGAGACGGAGTCCGCAGGGGGAGCTAGTATGGTATATAAAATTTTGAATGTTTGTGTGTTACAAACTTCTTTATCCGTATATTTATATATTATCCGTATAATATTTATTCTTTATCCTATATCCGTAATGGAGCGGATATTTAGAGAAAATTGGTATTGTTTGTGATAGTGATATCAGTTTAGTACAGTAAATTAAATGTTTAAAGATGAAATTGCTTTGTTTAAACTACCGCAAGCTTAGTGACGAATGAAAGGTCGTACCTTTCATTAAAATAACAGTGATTACAAGCTTTTATTTAGTTTCACAAATCCGTGTGACTTGTCTGTTTGTTATTATATTTATCCATATTCAAGTTTTAGATTGAGCTAGAATTTTGCTAAAACGATTTAAGTGACTATGCACGATTATATATAAATATGTCGCCATTTTGAAAGCGCCAGGAATGATTTGGGATTATTTTTGTTTAAGTAAATATGAGGGATTTCATGAGCGACTGATTAACAACGTGTTTAAAGATCTGCTAACTGCTTATACTTTTAAATTCTGATGATTGTTTATGAATCTTTAAAAGTAGCAGAGGAAATTGCCACCGGTTCGTAAGCCAATGTGTAAGATGCGAGTTCTTCTCAATAACTCGCTTTCTTTTAATAAATTTTATTGATGACTGTTTACTAAAAATCCTATTTATATACAACTATGTGTCTGAATCGCTCTATATTATCTGATAATAAATAGAATGAGAAATTGTGTCCTAAAAACATTCAGATGAATTCTTTTGACTATACATATTTGTGATTGTAGTAGAAAAAATGAATATATGTATGACTACTGTCCATCCATATATCCGTATCCGCTTGAAAAGATTTTAAGCAATGTTTTATACTTTTATATTTTAATAAATCTGTATGTTTGTTATAATGTTTTGAATAATTGAAATTATTGTGTACATGCTTACAGTACTGTATTTAAAGCTTTTCCATTGGTCATGAATTGTTTCAATTTGAAATTATGATATACTTGTTTAAAAGAACACAAAATATATATTTTAATATAGGAAATACAATTAGTGGTGAATGAAAAGGCTGATGAGTTAATAATTAATTTATAAAAATTAATTGATTGAGCCTTTCCATAATATTGATTTACGATAGTCGTCTTCGCGAGGCGGAGTATACACTATACAATGATATTCTTTAGTTTACAAATGTTCATAATGGGACAGAGTCGATTGCCAATGAAATATTAAGTTCTTCAGAAAATTCATGATTAACAAATACTTAATTCAATATTTGAAAATAAATATGTGTATGATATGAATCTTACGATTCTTATTTTTTGGGTTAAGTCATTATGCATATGAAAATACAGCATCTTTATTTAAACAATATTTCGAGTTATAATTAAAAGATATAGAAAATATATTATAAAAAGCTTCATAGTATATCACTACATAGTATAAAACAAAGTTACTTTATTTGTCTGTCCCTATGGATTAGATCTTTAAAAATACCCAACGGATTTTGATGCGGTTTTTTTAATAGATAGAGTAATTCAAGAGGAAGGTTTATATGTATAATGCATGCATAAAATAATAGAGTAACACAGATAATTTTAGGGGTTTCAAATGTGATGTATATAAGAGACATTCTGTAGTATATTTACTATCAGTTTTGCACCCGTTCGAAGCCGGGGCGGGTCGCTATTGATCTAATAAAACCTAACTTGGATTCTACTCAACCATATGTTTCATATATAAAAGATTAATTAAATATTTCAGGAAATTCCTAGCACTTATCGTTAAACAGTATTAAATGATATTGTTTTTGCGATTGTTGGACTTTCAAGAATGATTTATTGATATATTCTTTTATGCTTACAGGTGTCGGTATTTAGCTAGATAGCGAATGAAACCCGGTTTTATTTATGGTAAGTTTTTTTTTGTAAAATCATAACTTTAAGTAAATATTGACTTTGTGGAAATAGCTCTCTCGTCTTAGTATGGCAAGAGATACCCGTCGGTTCGCCTTTAGACATGATTTTATAAATGTTCGTCATCGTAAAGCCTTCCTTTGGTCGATGTACGGGATGTCTACAGGAATCCTCTTTTATATTACTGGAAGCCAAATAAGCAGACTGATTTCTTCGTGGTATGACATTTGCGCCGCCTCTAGACACCAAAACTGGTAATGGTGAACAAGTCAACGGTAAGCACTGGCGTTATGGCAGAAGGAATAGGTAAAGCGGTGGTACCAATCCGGGCGAGCCGCATCGAAACTGTCACGTAGTAAGAGATGTCACGGTGTTATTGATATCATGCCTATGCTCGCCTCTTACGAGCTGGCGGGCAGGAAAGCAGATTATCTATTCTGCAAAGGAGCCCGGAACAACTACTCTAGAACTGAATACGTCATTGTCGGATAATGTCCGTTTAATATTAAGGCGGCAGGAAAAATTTGGGCAGTGCCTATCCAGGGAAATTGTTGCTCAGCACTCTACCATCAGTAGTCTCTTTGATAAATACTCGTTTAACATATTCTTTTATGAGATGCCTGGCGGAGGTAGATGGACGTGAATCGGCATGTAGTGCTCTTTGCTCATATATGTATTTGAAAGTTTTCAGCGTCGCCTATGTTTGTTTGTCATTGCACGGTAAAGTCAAAAACTGCTGAGCGCAATTTTTATCAATAGGCATTGTTTCGCAGAGAAAATGTAAGTTTAATGAATGCGCGGCCTTGACTTGATCGACAATAGAAATATTACGTTGTATTGGATCCGGGTGTTTATTAAATTTAATATGGTATTTGTATATATGTAAATCTGTTTAATTATGACCCATTATGACCCACCCATGTCACAAGCAATAAATTGATCTTAGAAAGACACTTTAATTCGGTGCCTGCGAGTGTATTCCCAGAACAATAATATAATCTGCTTATCTTTAAGACCAGAGTAAATAGGCTGTATCTAGGTAGGCAAGATCCATCTTTGACCGCATCGTCACTTAACATCAGGTAAGATGGCGGTCAAATGTCGACCTATTTATTGTAAAAAAGACACAAATTGTATAATTTTTCCAATGATCTGATATTTATAGTTATGATATTGATATATGTCGGGTGGTTTTCGGCGAAGTAGAATATTAATTCTACTTCGCCGAAATGTTATATGTCAATGCCAAGTGCATGTCTCCACGAGAGTGTCGTAAAAGGCGATTAAGGGCCCGCCCAGGACGTGGGCATCAGCGCCTCCCGTATAGACAACACAGTACGTAACAAACATACACTGCAGATACCAACCAGCCTGCCCTGCAACTGCGTTGTGACTATGGGCATAATCCCCCATACATTGGGGGAGGCCTACGGGCTACGTTAAATAGTAATTAAAAATATTTATTATCTAAACCCGCCTCGTTCACTACTTCCTTGTCTTCGTATCACTTGTATTATTTTTCATGTTATTTGTTAGGTTTTAATATTTTTAGGATAGAACCACTTCTCGTGCTTCTAGGTACTATCGATCCATGAACCACCAGTTAAGCACCAATGCTTTTAAACTATTGTCAAGGTGCTAAATAAGAGACATTAGAATTTCGTATTTTGTTTTGACAATCTAATATTGTTACGATTGTAAAATAAATTTATTATTTACATATCTTTGTATATTATATCCCATATACAATTTATTCCTTTGGATTCCTAGTTCAATACAACTTCCCAAAACGTTCACCCTCCCAAAATGTCCACTTCCCAATATTCCCTTGATGTTTATTTCCCATTTCGTCCACTTTCCCAAAACGGCTACAAATCTTTAATGCCCAAAAGTTAACTTACCTATACAATGTGTATAACTCTATAAACGTATCCTTTTATTTCAGCTATATTGAAAATGTCCAGTCAAAGAAGACTGTGAAGTCGGCTACAAGCATCAGCTTGGAAGGGTTCGTATTTATTTATTATTTACCTACTCATAGTTATTTCGATTTTAAGTCTGTAATGATGATTTTACATGTTTTTTGTCTTCTTTTCCCGGCGGAAATATGATGACGTATAATTGTACACTTTTCTGATAATGAAGGAGTTGCAGACTATTACAGTTGAATAAAAATAAATAAAATATACATCGACTCGCTCATATATCCTCGAAAGGGTAGGCTCGAAATTCTTACTACTATGAAAATAATTAATTAATAGCCCACTTTATTTCTTGTACATATTGTTACATATGCATGTTAATTGGACTTAAATTCGTACCAAGTAGTCTTAAAGTCAGTAACCCAATGTTAACTGGAATGTGGTACACATACATATTTATTTTAAAAAATAATAATTTGAAATATTTGTTCTTTTTCGTCCCGTCTCGCTGGCCAGGTAGTGTCGTAGTTGCCTTACCATGTCGACGAATAGCGAGGCTCGGGTTCGATGCACGATGAACAAACATAGACTTTTGCAGTTCTAGGTCTAGGTGTTTATTAAATTTTTTTCTGGTGTTTATATATGTATTTCTATGTATTATATCGTTGACTGACACAAACAAATAATTTGTTTACTTTGGGGTTAGATCAATATGTGTGGTTTGTCCAGACATATTTGTTTATTTTTCCACTATATATGGATGTGATTTTTTCGTTCTGGAAAAATCGCCAAGCGTGACATCACAGTGGGCAGCAGCGCATCCGGGAGACAGTCCATACCAAATATACACTGGGGT
>DVZN01000017.1:0-24486 GCA_018237365.1 Caria ino melicerta
CTTTATTAAAAATATTATTTTTGCAAACACCTAGTATTTATTATTGGTAAGCACTTTAAAACAACTAAACTAATATAAAAAATATCGTCACGCCCATATTGTCCTTGAAAGGGTAGGCAGAGGTACATACTACATACTAGTATACACTCACGATTAGCCGACAATATTGCATCCCATGATGTGACGGGTGGCAAGTCCGTCGCCAATCAGGCACATATCCAATCCCAGGGAACCTTAAGTTTTTCAGAAAAACTGAAAAACTCACAAAGAACAAGTTGCCCGACCTAGGAATTGAACCCAGGACCTATCGCATCATTGTCGGATACCGACACCACTCAACCACAGAGGCGAGTAAAAACAACTAAATTTTGTGAAATGGAATCCCAATGGCCAAGGCATAGGTTGTGTAAACAAAACATTGAGTGTTGTATTAACTATTATCTACTATTAAATATTATCATAAATAATGGTCACTATAAGCATTTGGTCACTCAAACCGAAGTCACAATAAACAGTTACACTTTCTCAGTAAATAATTATGAAAACTAACTTAAGTAAACATTATCATTACTAAAACCAGTTGGTCATTATAAGCAGTCACTATATATGAATTCTATAATATATATACTATTCATCGTTGATCATAATATATACTATTCGCCATTGGTAGAACTTCATTATTTATCTTTTATATTAAACACTTACTTACACTGTTAATAAATTGATGTGGAACAGTACAAGTGTTTAATATGAAATATATATGATACTACAGTACATATCGTTACACCAGTTAATTCTGTTACGGGGACGAGGTGGTCCGTGTTTCATGTATATAACTCTCGTCATATACACTCACAAACATTTGCACATAAAGTACAACATAGTATATCATATTATTCCCTTCTATGTATTGTTTATGTTGCATTTTAATTCTTTAAGTATAAGACTGAATTGATATTACAATCACATCTGTGTTATAAAATTGTTAAGCAAATATATTGCTATTACAATCACATCTGTGTTACAAACTTGTTAAGCAAACTTATTAAGCATTACAAATAGTTCAAAATATGATGATATAGAGAGTGAAAAATACAGATTGTTAGGCTTTCAAAACCCTAAATCATTACAAGACACTCAATACTTTTGTGTATTGTAGAATCATAAATATATCATATGTAGACTACCTTGACAAGATAATGATTTTGTTAATTTACTTAGAAATATATTTTAGCGTAAGATAATAGTTAGTCTCACAGTCAAACTCATAGTAATCAACCATGGTAATAATTGTAGTCAGTACTGTACAGTGAAACAATTTGGTGATTATACTTCATTGGTAAAATAACTTAAATTAGGTTCTTTTCATTGTTCAAGGTTGATAAAATTGTTAGGGCACACACCACTGCCAATAATAAACACATTTAAAAACAATGCGCAATAACTCTTACCTGAGTTTGTGTCTCGCAAATCAACACATAAGAAGAATATCCTCGTTATTTTAATTAGGATGGATTTTGTGAAATCACTAAAACAAGGTCTTTAAAATTCATTTATAGCCAGAAAAAAAGCACTTTTGATGGATACAAGAGAAAACACACGACAAATCACAAATTAAATTAAATGAAACAGTACATAGTATTAAAATCTAAGAGGGAAAGAGATGGTAACAATTATGCCATAGATTCAAATCAGCTGTTTATAAAATTTATTTTTTTCTCGATACAGATTACAATACAAGCTCCGCATTGCTGTAATAGATAGTAGTATTATCTATGATCGATACCTGTGTTCAAGCCCGTGTAGATTTTTCTTAGATCATAGGTAATGTTATTTGTAGATATAATACGCAGTATGCCTGCTGCAGAATTTAACAGGAATAAAGGTTTTAAATGAAATTTTAGGCGAAATAAATTATAAATCATATTAAATTTAGTGTGAATATTATTTGCTTCTTGAAAAAAAAATTAAATGAAAAAAAAACCGTATATTATTCACATTTATCGTAGGTGTCATCATAATTACTATAAGTTCACATTAAATTCACATGTGGTAAAAGTGAAACTTTCAAAAATTTTGACTTATGAAAAATGTAAAGTCCCAGTGGCAATAAAACGAGAAATACGCATAAATCTGTTATCTTTTTACTGCACTTTTTAATTAATTATAGTATTTACAAAAAAAATTGTATGAATCATTCAAGCCGATTTCAATGAATAATGTTAAACGGATAAAAGGCAGTTGCTAACATCCATGCCAAAAATAAGAAAAACAAGTCAAGTTTTGATGGCATTGTAAAACATTGTGGCAATTCAATTTAATTCAAATTTTTATATTTTGGACTCCACCGAGATTAAGGTGATTCTACCAATGTCAAAGTTAAGAAAGGCACGGTTTAAACTTGCTGTCGTATTATAAATACATGGCGACGAGCCAGTGATCTGTAAAACGGGGAATTTACTAGACGGGTATGCCCACGGGCAGGTTTGCTGACATGTCCGTCGGACCTCGCTACTCTCAAGACTGTGCAATGTCTGTTTAGTGTAGGACCGTCGCAATCACACAGACCTATAGTAATGAGGTCCGATGGGAATGTATGCACGGGCATGCCCGTTTAATGAATTCCCTGCTTAAACAATAAATTGTTAGTAATAAAAGGATAGGATTTGTTCATGTAAAAAATTTTAATCTGTACATGAAAATTGTTTTGAATATAATTGATTCAGTGGTTTAAGAAATATGAGACAATTTCGATAAAAATATCTTTGGAATCGGCATCGACACCGGCGAGCATGGCTTGGGTGGTCTGTTATCCGCACCAATTTTTTGATGCTATAGGATCCCTAATAGGCGAGCCTGACTCACTCTTGGCCAATTTCCAGCTACGTAATGAATATTGCCTGTTACATTACTCAAAAAGACATTGAGAATTTCCCTCCATAGTTACAAATGAAAATAGTTTATTAACATCAAACAAAAAATATTTATCAACTTTTTTCATCTACAGCTACCTCTAAGAATATTTTACGTTATAGTTTTAGCAATTTTTCCAGCAATAGTTGAAAATCTAAGATAATTTCCAGATTTAGTTGAAAGTCTGTGATTATTTCCCGCTATAGTTGAATATTTCTATAAATATTAACCTATCAGGCATGTTTTGTTGAAGATCCGTAAAAATATTACTCGTAGTTTAAAACAGTATTTGTGGTGATTTTTCTGCAAATCTCCGACAAATTGTGATTCGGTGAATTGTATTTTTGATGAATTGTACTTTACGTTAAACGTAATTTCAGCAAATTGTATTATCGGCAAATAATAATTTCAGCAAATTGTGTTTTCTGTGAATCGCTTTCGGCAAATTGTCCGCAAATCCACAACATGACCACTTATAACTTTCACGAATCTTGCAAGCTCGATTTTATAAAATCTAGCAATATTAAACTTGACAAGCGGCAGTTGCAAACGATGGGCGTTAGCTTAAGTCACAGACTAGATAGGGATACTACGTATCTTAAGTGTTAGCTGGAGTTAGCGAACTGCCACTTGTAAAGTTTAAATAAAAATTCTTAAAGGATAGATAAAAAGTATTTAAAAATAAGATAGACGTTGACAAGTAATCCGAGTAATTGACATTTAAAAAAATAGACTACAAAAAGAGGAAGAGGAACTTTGTTTGTTAGCTGTCTAAATTTGACTTTTGATATTTGAGAAAAATGGATGAAATGAAGTGAAGTCTGTAATGTGTTATGTGATAATCAGTGATTATTGTGGTGATTATTTTCTGTGATTGGTGTTGAATAACCTTTCGTCTTTGCAAAACAAATTATTATTTATTACAATTTGTAAGATATTCAAAAAATATTAGTGATCCAATACTAAACATGGCTAAAGAAGAAGATGACGATAACTTGCCTGATAAAGATGCAGCGAAAGAATTCTACGCAAAATACGAGCCTAAAGAAATTATAGGAAGGTTTGTTGCTCGTATTACGCACAAAAATGCGTATATTTTACCTTTTATAGTTGGAAATCGTTATGCGATGTGATATTGTATAATTGTAAACATATTTATATACTTATTAGTACTTTCTTTTCATATTAAATTATGTTATGACCTTGGAACCAACAAGATTTAATATTTCGATATAACTACCAAACAATCCTTTATTTAAAGTAAATTTTAACTTTACAGGCTAATTTTTATATAAGTATTTGACGCCCTGAATAATCTGATTTTATCTTTAAAGACCTATGTTCTGATCGTCTCGATGGTCGAGAGATCAGCTTAGTTACCTTACCATGTCGGCGAATAAAGAAGCTTGGTTTTGATTCCCGACAGAGCCGGCCGTTTGGTGATGAACATAGAGTTTGTATTACCATATCACAAGCTAGTAAATTGCTTATTCGATACAGTTAGATTGATTTGTGTATTTAAATTGGGCAAAATTATTATTTATTTATGTTTTGAATAAATATTTTTTTATACTTCGTTTTTAGAGTTCCTTATCTCGAAAGGTAAAAACGTAACCCTTATATGATTACTTTGTTCTCCGTCCGTCTGACTCATTTATAATTCTGAATCAAATAAATCTCAGTATTGCAAATCTCATACATTTCTGAAATTCATTATTAGTTATATCTAGAGAGTTAACAACATTTATAATTATTTAAGTAATACTGTATTTGTTTATCAAGTTTGTCTTTAAGCGCAGTATCTAGTGACATTTAATCTGATAGAATGTATCTTGATAACAGAGGAATTAGTTCAACTGTTAGAAGATGTGTGGAAAAGGAAACTGGACATGAATTTGCAGCCAAAATTATAGATCTAAGTCAAGAATCCCAGGATGGTGTAGACACACACACCATGAGAGATGCCACTAGACAAGAGATATGTATCTTGAGAATGGTTGCTGGACATCCTTATATTAGTGAGTGAGTTGTTATATATCAGGGCAATAATTCATGAAGTTATGAGCCTGTACAGCTAAATTATAAATTTAACTAAATATACAAAATATATAATAAAAGAAAAATATAATAATTTCCCTTTCTATTGGCCCTGGCTCCTTTACAGAATAGACCATCTGCGTTCCTGCCAGGCAGCTTGTAAAAGGCGAGCATAGGCTTACTGTCACTAACACCGCATTTTCTTACTAGGTGGCAGAGCTTTGCAGAGGCTCTCCCGGGTTGAATGGTACTACCCTAGGGTAAGGTAGCCAGTAAACTTACTTTTGCACAAGGCCTATTATCCTGACCTCAAGATGGCAACGCACCATTACCACCTTAGATATCTATAGGCGGTGTGAATTTCTTACCATCAGGAAATCCATTTGCTTGTTTGCCTTCCAATACTAATAAAATAAAATGAATAACAAAATGGTGACACAATGACGATGATGCATAATGTGAGTGAGAAATTGATCTCTTGGTGGTGCAAGTGGTGCAAGTGACTTCATAGTGATACTCATGTAATAAACAATGATTTGGTGTAGCTTTATCTGTATTAGTGGTAACATAAATATGACTACCATCTTCATTCTATAATGAGTACAAAATTATATGTCAAATGTTGTTATGTTTACTAAAAGGGGAAATAAAATATATAAGTAAATAGTATTAACTTCCTTATAGTAATAAAAAATGTTGAAAAATATTTGAACTTTTTACAATCTCCTGTAAATCTTAATTTTTGATATGTTGCTTTGTATGAAAGGACTGTCAAAGCAATTGTTGTTTACTTCTAACCCCTGCCCACTACTGTTGTTTACTTCTAACCCCTGCCCACTACATGGACTAATAGGACCCTGAAATGTGAAAACATTGGTTGGGTATCACTATTGACTGGGTTAGTTTGGAGTTAATATGTGTGATTTGTGCTGGGATATTTATTTTATATTTATAATGTATGGAAAGTAGTGCCAATCTATATTGCATTTCTTCATAAGTATATAGTAACAATCTGTTCTGCCTGAATGTTTTAGTAGAAATGGTGCAAATACAGTATCAATTGTTGCATTCAAATCTGTTGAAATTGGGATTATGTATTATTGATTTATGATTATGTCTTATTAGTTCTTACTAATTGTATGTAAAAATATGATTTTCAGTATCTTATAGTAAAGGTCATATTTTTACATAATTTTGTTTTTAAATTCCAGTTGAACTGCAAGATGTTTTTGAATCTGAGACATTTATATTCTTAGTATTTGAATTGTGTAAAAATGGTGAACTATTTGACTATTTGACATCGGTTGTAACTTTATCTGAAAAGAAGACTAGATATATAATGAGGTAAGTAGTAATAAATTTAGTATGCAACTTTTAATGCATTTCTTAAATATTCTACATTGTGTTATGAAGTTGCCTGTAGCCTAAATATTGTATTAATTGAATTACTATAGAGCTTTATTTTAACAATTACGGAGCCGAAATGTGGATAATAATGGTGAGACTAGTTCACAGATTTAAAGCCGCTCAACGAGCAATGGAACCAGTTATGCTTGGCATTTCTCTAAAGGATCACATCAGAAATGAGGTGATCAGATAGAGAACCAAAGTCACCGACATAGCTGAACGCATTGCTATGCTGAAGTGGCAATGAGACACAAACATAGTGTGGGACATCCTCTAGCTCGGAATATTGTGGAGTGCCATGGCAGAGGCCTATACTCATCAGTGAAATATTATAGGCTGATGATGAGGGCTTTATTTTTAAATTTCAGTTATTGATGTGATATAATTTTGTAAATCGATTATTATGATGTCATAAGTGCTGAGGAGTCTAGTGAACTATGATCATAGTTCCGGATGAGCTCCGAATAGCGTAGTTGTGATGAAGCTACTTTGTAATACAGGCTGTATGAGCAGTTGGAAGTCAGGGTTTCTTTTTTATGATGCTGATGGTCAGAAGGTAGATGCATGTTGAGTATCAGAAGTCACCACTGTAGGAGAGGTAAAAACGCCGCCTAGGGTTGG
Source organism: Caria ino melicerta (assembly GCA_018237365.1). NCBI lineage: Eukaryota > Metazoa > Arthropoda > Insecta > Lepidoptera > Riodinidae > Caria > Caria ino. The sequence continues at coordinate 6,979 of DVZN01000017.1, forward strand.
AAAAGGGAAGATTTGCCCAGCCAGGCAAGCCTGGGGACAGAGATCCAAATGAGAAGCGATGGAAGTTGTATATATGCTAGTGATGTTAATAACTTCAATATTGTGATTTAGCATTTGCTTAAACTTATGTATCTTGCGTCGTTGTAGCATCAAATATTTCTTAACCACTACACTTACTTATAACCTATATGCTTTCTTATTTGACAGGCAAGTATTGGAAGGAGTTAGTTATATTCATAGTAAAAACATAGTCCATCGAGATCTTAAACCAGAGAACATTCTCCTAGATGATCAGCTAAATGTTAAAATAACTGACTTTGGATTTGCCAAGGTGCTGAAAGATGGCGAAAAACTATTTGGTAAGCAATTATTCCCTTTTTTCTTTTGATACCTATGTAAAACTCATATACATAATAGGAGAGTAAGAGGGGACCCTAAATTTTAGTATGACTGTTTTTTAATAATAATAATAATGCCTCTGTGGTTCGAGGCACCAGGTCTCAGGTTCTATTTCTTTGGTCTATTAGTTTTTTCAGTTCATCAAAAAACATAATGTTGCCTGGGATTAAAATTTCGCCGCCCACAAACCACACTAACTACCCCAGTCTACCCCACTCCACTCATCCCTACCATGCTCCGCCCACCCAATTCCGCCTCTCCTCACCCCATCTAACAAACAGTAAAAGAATAAATGAAATCGGCCTATGTGTTAATGAGTTATAGCCCATTTTACATTTTGTCTTTTGCCCTCTCTCATGGGAACTCCTTAAGTCTATGGGTTAAAAAGTATCTTATAACAATCATTGGAACATAAAGTATGCGCCAGCTAAATTTTGTTACAATTAGCTCTATAGATTCAACGTGCACATACAGACTTGACAACAGAATTCTAAAAATTTCAAAATATATTCTGCTGCCTTTTAATGTAAAGACTTCACTCTTTTACACTTTTATTATATGTATAGATTTGGAAAATGCGTCTATTCAATGAGTGACATGTTTACTGATCGTAGTCTTTTAGTCAACGTGTCAAGACAACCAGTATTTTCATATGAAGTGTGTGAATAATTTTTCAGAGTTGTGCGGTACCCCGGGGTACCTGGCGCCTGAGACGTTGAAGGCGAACATGTTCGAGGACGCGCCCGGCTATGGTCTAGAAGTCGACATGTAAGTGGTGTGCGTACACTCATACTTATTTAATTACTATAGGGATTATATTGTACCAGACATTGGTACGAGGCAGAAATTTGGTGAAAAGGTTCCTCATAGATTGTTGTAGCCTTATCCAGTATCTTTATCAGATGATATTGGGGGTTTGCTACCTAATCTGGGGTATTTCTACAAGTGCACCAATTTTTACACGGAACAACTGCCATCTGACCTCTGCCACCTTTGCATAATTCTAGATAAGGTTGAACTCGAATACACAAATCCGAGTTTTCTCATGATGTCCTTCATTGTAAGAGCATTCAGAAAGTGTATTTAAGTTGGCTATGGCGAGGTTTGAACCTGGACTATTCTAATGAAAGTCCAAAGCATTAGACCATTAGACCACCGAGGATGCATTAAGAAAAATAAAAATAGGTATTTTTAATAGAAAATTAGAAAAAAATGTACCTTCACGCCTATTATCACTGAAAGGGTAGGCAGAGGTGTGCTAGTATCTCTATGACTCGTAAGACCAGTAGATATACTAGAACACCCACGATTAGCCAAGGTACTAGGGCCCATGATGTGATAGGTGACAAGCCTATCGCCACTTCGGGCACATACAATCCCGGGAAATGTCATGCTTACTCAGAATAATCTGAAAAACATTTTTAAGAAAAGTTTCCCGACCTAGGAATTGAACCCGGGACCTAAGCGGGTAGCAGTCTTAACAGGCGACAGCCGTACCGTTACACCACATAAGCGATTCATTAAAAACAGTTTTATCAAATTTTTTTTTAGGTAATAGCATTAATTTTGTGTTTTGAAGATTGTCCCAAAATTTGACCAGTTATTTTTCTCATATAATCAACAATAATATAACAAATTTGGGCATTACGTTTTGTTTTTTCTACTATATTCTATCAGTGAAAGTAAGCTTATGCTCGCCTTTTACAAACTGCCTGGTAGAAAGGCAGATTGTCTATTCTCATTCGGATCAACGGGGGTTATGTAAGAATCCTGACATTTGGCACTGTTTACTCTTCAAGGCACTAGGCATGAAGATATGTATGTACTATATAAACACAAAAAAATAATAAATTTAAAAAGATTATCTACACGACAAACAAAACCAATCACTTAAGAGATTAGTTACAAGACAAACCAAACAAATAGATTGTCAAAGTGACAATTACAAAACTTAATAACTTGTGTTGAAAAACAAATCGTAAATTATTAAGGTTTAAACAAATGGGTATAAATGTCGTTGGTAAATCCGCAACGGCTTCCGTGAAATTTACCGTCGGCCGATATCCTAAAGCGGAACGTTCCCGTCGGAAAGATATCATAGCAAACATCTGCGCTCTTCCCACCAGCTTTTATTCAATTGCTTTTAAGCTTATCATTAACTTGGAGATGAATTTAAATCAAATCAATTGAGCAGTATTAATAATCTAACATCATCTTACACGATCTCACAGGACTTACACAAGGGGGCGTGGGCGATCGTTTCACCCTATTGTCGTAAGTATTCCATTCATCCGCAAGAAACGATTCTGTTAGTATTGTGAAGGTTGCACTACGCGCAACCTACACATGTGTTACTGGCCGTTCGAATAGAAAAGTAATAAAGAATATAGTTTGAAAATGTAGAACGTGTCTCTAGATACAAAAAGTCGAGCGCTGGTCCTATGAGGACTGGTTTTTGAGAAAATATAAGAAGAATTGAAGAATCCGTTTTTCTTTATTATTAAATAGCCCGGATCCCGGTATAGCAGCCAAGCGAGTTACCGCGTAGTCACTCCACATTAAAAGGAGCACACCCCACAGTATTATAAATGATTACAGTCATTTGGATTATAGTTATGTTCTTATAATTATTTTCTTACTATATACATGTGAGAGTGAAATGCGAGCTGCGAAACTGAATATTAAATAGGTCTAAACCATTACAGGTATTATTGGTTTTTGATTTCTACCTGTGTGCTCACTCGTCACGATATCTCGTGTATCATAAGGCCTAGAGACTGGAAATTTGGTAACAGTATTCCTTTTTTGAAATTCCATGCGTTGGCAAAGCCGCAGGCACTTGCTAGTTGTTTCTATAACTTAGCAGAGGTAAACTTAATTTAAAAGTAGACAATACACGCAGAGCTTAGGTATCTAAATAAAGGAAAATATTATACATTGTTAAAACTAGCAGTGATGCCATATCAAGGTCAAATTAATATACAATTAAGTACTGATATTCTACGAGTATACGACATATTCCGTGAACCTGCAACACCTATATTACAATAACATGTTAACATTTATAACAATTAAGCGTCATCGCACACTGTAGTCTTTTTTACGCCTAAGAAACATAATCTGAATCTAAGTATTACAGCAAGGTTTAAATTCAAAGTATCTCAAATTTTTAACATTATTCAATTGAAATAAATACAAAATAAAGTACTTTATTTTTTTTTCTAATTCTACCATGTTAACTTTTCTACCAATACCAACAATATATACGTACCTTACGAACTTGAAATTTCTATGCTCACTTATGTTCATTTATCAGAACATTATTCAATTCAAAACAACGAAGAGCTGCATAAAAATTAACAGTAACTTTAATCCTGTGATCAGAAGAATTCCTTTTCTATATAAAAAATATAACAAATATAGATTTAGTTTTGCAGGTACTAATATCAATTGACAATCCTTTATATTGCTTGACAGTGATAATCCACATTAGAAAAATATCATAAACTCCAATCGGACACCAGCCTACAGTCTGCGATAGCACTTGTACTAACTTTAGACACTACACGCCGCTAGTGTTGTCTAGTTAGAAGCGGGTATAAAAATATTAATTTATAACAACTACTTCAATTTACAACCTTAGAATGTACACTTTAGTGCTATACTGTCATCAAACAGAAACTGTGTAAAATAATCGTTCGTTTTTACGAGAAAGTTTTTTTTATAATACAATAGTTTATGTATAATATTTGAAATTGCTAATTGAAAAGTAAACGTTTATATGAGATGGCAACGATGAATTGTAGTTTTATCAAAAATCTTGAAATAAAATAAAATTTAATATAGACATATATTGCATAGGTGAACACAAAACGTTAAAATTAAACTAACAAAGCCAGATATTTCAATAATTAAAAGGAATAATATGCATGTTTAAAAATGAATTCTAAATAAATTTAAAGTAAATATTTTTTCAAGTTGATTAATTTTAAAAGATTTATATAATTTTTCGAAATTTTTGACAGAACTATTACCATAAGATGAGAGAACTTCCCCATCTTCCTGGAAACTGATCTACTTACTGACAACATTACTGATATACAACTTGAGCAATGATAATGAGTAGAAATAATATTAAATGCACTATGAAAACATACTTTTGTATGTTAATTTCATTATTATTAAATATGTAAAGATATATTTTACAAGATGTTTTAATTTCATTAGTATTCGAGACATTTTAATAGATTTGGCAGCTTTCAAACATACTGTTAATATTTAAAATGTCTCGCAAATTATAGAGACCAAATAAAAAAAATACCGTCTAAAAATTACAACTCATTGCAACATTGGTAATTTTAATTATTATATAAAATACTGAAGTGTTAAGAATATAATATGAGTTATAATATCTTAGGGCTTATATTTTTGTAAAACACTCTGTTAATGTTTATATTTTACAAAAATACAGTACCTTTACATTTTTGATACAGGAATTCAAACTTTTAGTTATGGTTTTAATATTAAACAGAAACTTCTTTTTACTTTTATAATTATACATTTCCAGAAATAAAAAATCTACTTAAATATTGATGAAAATTTAGTATATCTACATTTACAAGAAATATTTTTTATAATTCAATAGTCGATGTGATATATGCACCATGTAAACGCACCTTTATGGATCCATCGCAAACAATACATCTTAAAGTATTTTGTGCTTATATTAAAAGTAAAAAGTAAAATATGCGAGCTTCTTTAAAATATAATTAAGAATTGGAATGTGGTTTGCGTTTTATGTTAAAAATGTATGCAAAGCAAGTTTTACTTTATAACATTCAAGACGTGTTATTTATTTTTTATATAATTTCAAAAATAAATGTTTTTTTATCTATATATAAGCGAACCATTCTTTGCACGGGTGCAAAACTGATAGCAAATATACTACAGAATGTCTTACAGACATCACAAACCTCTAAAATTATCAGTGTTTTTCTAATATTTTATGCATATATATAAACCTTCCTCTTGAATCACTCTATCTTTTAAAAAAACCGGATCAAAGTCCGTTGCGTAGTTTTAAAGATCTAAGCATACATAGGGATAGAGATAGCGACTTTGTTTTATACTATGTAGTGATTAGAATAGAATAGAATGTTGTTTACAGACATAAATAATTTAAAAACATTGCTAATGTTAAAATGGTTAATTTTTTAACTATAATTAAATAGTGAGATCTCTGAAACATATATATTCATTTCCATTGCTACCAAACAGACGGAAAAACAATTTAACAATGAAATGAAATGCTAGATATATTCTCAAATTAATTTTTAGTGTATTTTTATAATTTACTTAATTAAATTACTGGAAAAAAATCTTGGAAATGTAAAAACTAAGTCAAATTAAATCCAAACATCATACAACATGGCAGATATATTAAATACATCTAATATATCTTTCCAATTAATATCACACCGACTATTACCACTCATAACATTTAAATAATCATGTGATATATACTGATATGCACCTATCATTATCTAGCGATGGGTTTCAAACGAATATCTCTGCTACTCCAACATACTTTAATATCAAAATCTTACAAAACCATCCATTTCCAGTACCTAGAGGTACATTAAAGCTCAGCAATGGAGTGAAAGTTACATTAGGAAAACACTAGTTTATAATTATTTTAAAATTATTAATTTAAATGATCTGTATTCGTGTTACAGTTATTAGTTACAAGTAAAGCTGCAATGACATTTTAGCATACTGTTGGTGAAATCAGGACAGACGGAAATATCATGGGGCTGTTATCTATAATGTTCTCAAAGTAAGTCCTAACTTCGAAATTTTAAATAATCTATTACATACAATTTTCATAAATTGCAATTTAAAGAATATGCAAACAATCCGAAAGTTTAATTTTTCGCATAACTGGTTAAAACTGGCACTAACTTTAATGTGCGCTGCTACAAAGCAATATACACCCCATTTTTATGATGCTAAATGTCAAAACGTGTTTGTTTGTACTTTGCTATACAAATAAACATAAAACAAATTTCGTGGACAAGAAAAGTTAAATGTGGTTTTAATAACGCCAATATTAACATCTCTTCAGATTAAATGAAATATGAGTTCATTTAATTTAATGTTTGTGATTAAATGAAAATAGTAATTTATTTTAAATTTAAACTTTATTAAACCTCTTATAAAAATGTGTATATGGTTAGTTAATTTATTAAGTGTATTGTCAAATCCTAGATTTGGTCTATAGAAAAAGACTTGTGTTATGTTTATCAATTTGATATACTTATTGTGATACCCCGTAAGGGACTTGGCGTAAATATATGTATGTATGTATGCATTGTGTCCTAAAAGTATAATGGAATGTATTTTAAATGCACAAAAATATTCAATTTCACAAATGTGTGAAATAAAATTTATTTTTAGTTGTATTAGCAGCTTTTGTTGTTTGACAGTATAGACTTAATATAGATCTTCAAATGGATCAAAAAAAAAATTGCAATGTCTTCAATTCAAACTAGAATTATTGTGCTAGGAGTGTTTTTATGTGCATTGAGCTCGCCGGGCGGGCGGGAAAAATCATAAATATATAACTAGATTATTTTTTGTTACATAAATATTATACATTAATGGGTAGTTATTATGAAAAGCTAATTTCTTATCTTAAAAAACATCAAAAACAGGAATGTTCATCAATAAATGCTTCATAAAATGTTACTTTTATGTTATAAATTCAGTACTCTACAAGTTAATTGTCACGTTATTTTCAATTCAGATAACAATAACTTTTGGAACCTTTAATATTTCTTAAGATTAGTGGTTAGAATGTCAAAAAATACAAGAGCATACAGTGCAATTGTTTTAAAGTAAATAAAAATTGTAGCAAGAACTGTTAAATTATAAATGTGTCAGTGTTTTGTAAAATTTTGGGGGATACTTAATTTATCCCACATTTAGCAGACAAAATATTGCAAAACAATTTACTATTTCACAGGACGGTAAAATATTTTTTTTTAATATCTAAACATTTTTAGTTTGTGTGAATAGAAATACTATTACTTGTCCACTAACTCATAAATTATAAACAACGGTTTCAATTTTCACTCCATCGCTTGCAACCTACTCAACCGCTTTGGCATACATCTGCCATAAACAAATATCATTGGAGGAAGTTGTCATTGTTGGCGAACTGTGGCCTCATCATATTATTGTTGAGGTTAGGTTGGAAGTTATTATTTATCGGGCTTTGCCAGTTCATGGGCATGAAGCCGGTCGACATACTGGGCTTATGAGCAGGACTGTTCGGGCTAGATTTGAGTTGGTTTATAGATGGCGCTGGGCCGGCTTTAGGCGATCGGGGCGCAAGGAGGTTGTCTACGTCAATGTTTATAGCGCCTTTCGTGTCGGCCCAGGTTGCACCCAGTTTGGTTGTGGGTTTGGAGTTGGTTACTGTGGTTGGTTGGCTTGTTTGATTTGTTGGTGTTATCGGTTGGAGGTAGTTTACTGGTGTCGGTTGTAGTCCTGTGGTGGAAAAATAGTAATTAGCAGTTGATCTGGAAAAAATAAAACAGGGAAGGGCACTGAGTTTTTTTCGCTGCATCTTCAGAGTGTGTGGCCGTGCTTGGATCCGGTGGTAGGTTATAAAAAAGTTGACTCATCATAAATGCTGATTTTTTGATCTAGATGATTTCAGGTGGACCACGTGGACAGGCTAGGTGGAGTCCACGGTTATATCTAATTTTCAGAATTTACAAATTGGGAATATTTTAATGGCAAAGAATATGGTAGTAATGTAGCAGTGGGGAGTCTACCAAGACAAGAAAATGTATAAGTTTGATTGACTTGTTTGGTTATAATGACTCATATTTTTAATAAAACAAAATGATAATCCATTTTTTAAATTAAAAAAAAAATCACTTGAAAAATTGCACATATTGATCTTACGTTTTGCTGAAAATGTCATAAAATGTTCTAAGTTTCAACCAACAACCATTTGTGTGGTAAACTTTGATGTTTGTACTTAGTCAAGATCATTCTTGGGCTGCTTGTTCAAGTTCATAAAATTTAAATATTCCCAAAAATCATAATATAACCATTTTATTTTGTATATGTCATTGAAAAGAATTAAGGTTTTTGGAATACAATGAAAAAGATAATTACTAAAAAAGATTTATTTAATAAAGTGTCGATGGGATTTACTTATCACTAAAAATAAGATTCTACACATGCCTAGCTTAAACAAGACTAAGTTGAAAAGAATATAGCTATATTTTACACATGACCAACTTGCAAGCATTTGGGATGCTACTGAACTTACAAAATAAATATATTTTTTTAATAGTAAGTTCAGTAGTATTGCAATAAAAACTAAAAACTAAAGTAATAAACATAAAACCTTGACTTAGCAGTCAGATTTTTAGATTACCATTCAATGATATATTTGACTAGTTAACATTTTAAATTTGAAATTTTATATCAGAAAAGCGATTTAACTAGTTAATAAAGAATTCAATCTGTGAATTTATTGCCTGCTTTTTTCTTAATTTTAAATCTTATTAACTATGCTTTTCTTAATTGGAATATAGTAAAATTTTGTGAAATTCAAAATTAATACTACTGAAGCATATTAGTTTCAATCATGAGACAAATTCGTTTCAATCATGTGCAAGACTTGTCCAGCAAAAATAGCTGTTTCTGACTTTGGACCTCCAAGTTGCATCGTCAAATCAAGGTGACTTAAACAATCTATCAACCAAGAACGCAATTCCATCATGACGTTAAAGAATTCTTCACGCAAAATTGATTCAGGTAATGCAAGAACAATAGACGCAATTATAGAAATGACGCATAACTGTATTTTAGGTTCTGGTGAAAATCTTAAAAAGAGCACCATTTGGATTATTTCCCTGCAATACGCTGGACATTTAGGACAGTTTTTCGAAGCAAGAACAATGTTCCCGACTACCGATAAGTATTTTAGAAGCAAAATGTTATCCACGTCTTGTTTCATATTGTAATGGCTCAATGTTAATTGACGACATCCAAATCCAGCAATCAATGGATAAAAAAAATGATCCGAAACCGCAGCGAATTGATTTCGTTTTGCTCTTGCGAATGGATGAACTCTTTTTGAATGGAAATATTTTGTTTTATTAATCAATCTACGTCTTATTATCTCCTCAGGAGAAAGATCCTCTTGTTCCGCTTGTATTACAATTTCAGAGTTAGTTTCCTTAACTGATGGTCTAACATCTGCTAACCTGTTAGCAGCTTCAGAAAGAACATCTAACATTAATATTTTAGTTGCAATAGAATATCTTCCTACATCTGTATGTATTTCTTTACATAAGTGTTCCGCACATTTAGACGGCTGACTACATAAAATTGCAACAGTAGTGTTAAATTTTATGCTGTCAAAGTTATCTACATGGAATTTTTCTTCTAGATGCACAAACAAATTAAGAAGTTCTATAGCTATCTTTTCATCTTCGTCTTTGAGTTGTTTCATAACTAATTCCTCAGATACTTGTACAGCTGCTTCAAAAGATTCTAAGTCTTTTGCTTCTGTGAGAATTTCAATGAGATCTCTTAAATAATTTGGTTTCTTCTTAGTATGCACTAAAATATCATTACTCATATCGTAAGGTTGTAAATCGTCGTCAGAGTCTAAATCATCATCTTGTCCATTTTTATCTAAGGAATGCAATTTGGCTGCAATTATAGTTTTGACAATTTCTTTAGTTTGCTCAGTACTTTTCACAGCACACGTCTGAATAGTATTTTGGATAGACTTTTCTTTGAATAGATCGTCCAAAACTTTTTCAGCAATATCATCGAGAGTTTTATTAATGTTAATAATCGTAATTTTAGATTTTATTTTCTCACGTTTTTCATCAATAAGACATTTTTCTGATATAGTCTTTAAAATATTGAATATTTCAACACATGTTTCACCCATTTCTTTGTAATCAAAACTTAAATTTTCTACAGTTTTTTTATCGGATTCTTCAATTTCAGATAGTAATTTTAGGGTAATCTCAATAGTAGCCATACCAATACATCTAAACTCTTGTGAAATACAGTCTAAATGTTTCGACATGCCTTTAAACAAAATCTTTTTTATTTCGAACAAATTCCACTGTATTTTAGTTAAGGTTATTCGATATTTCACGGCCAGTACCAAGAGAGTTGATATAAACATGTGCTCGTTTATATTAACTGTGTTTTTGGATTGAACATCTGACCATGCATTGCATAACTTCAAGATCAAATCTTCCAAAATGTTCATAGCATTTTTACTACTTGATAAACAGTATAATAAGTTTTCTTGAATTACAGTATCTCTGTAATCTTTTATTTGGCAGTAAAATGGTACTTTGTAAGTTAAAATTTCATTCCAATCTTTATTATCATCAACATTTGGACCCAATATATATTTTATAGGTTGATCTTCAAGTGTATAATCTACAGGACATCTTTTCAAAATAATAGTTGATATTTTATCAATAGCTTGTCTATTCAGACGAAAAATTAATGTCTGGACTAACTTTCTTTTAACATATATATTTTCATCTTTATTGTCATTGCTAGTCCAAAATATGAGTACATCGATAAATTTATAAATGACTTCTGAATTGCCTGATGTTGAGAAATGATTAATGAATTTTGACACCAAATGCGAAAGATACGTCAAATCATATTGAATGCCTAAATTAAAGCTGCTATCTGCCATGAAATCAATAGCTCTAATAATATGCAATGTAAGCATATAGGAGTAATTTTCATGTGAAAATTCCTTAGGTGTTTTAATCTTAAGTTTATTAGCTACCCTTTCTGGTAAGGTCACTAATAATTGAACATAATTCTCCCAATCGTCTTTTAGTTCATATTTCTTATTACCATCTAAAACTCTGTTACTGCAATCTATTATTGCCGTAAAAATTGTATCACTTTTACAAAATATAATAATAATGTCACCGAGAGTTTCTAATATTTTATCATTTTGTTCTGCTTTAAGAAGACCACACAAGTCTGTTAAGATTTCATGACTGACTTCAAAACTTTCTTCAATTGTGAAAAAATAAATAATATCATCTTTGAGTGCAGGCCATTGTGGCACTAAAACTTTAACAATTGCTCCCAGAAGTTGTCCAAATCCATCAATAATATTGGATTCCATAATTTTATCCTCAATTTTAGTAAGCTTTTGTGTTGTTACTGGTCCAGGAAGACACATTCTTAACACATCAAAATATCTCTTAATGTTTTCTAACTCTGTATCTGATTTTATCCTTTCAATAACGCATAACACTTCAACAGTTTTCTTAATAGCTTCTAAACACTTCCTTTGGATCGCGTTTAGCTCAGTATCCACGACGGTATCATCTGAAATAAGAAAAATCCTAAATGTGCCCAACAATATTTTGTAATTGCCTAAGTTAATTGATCATATATTTGATCCTAATATAATCCCTAATTGCATATTATGTCTTCTTAGCATTCTGGAATTATGTTGTAATTTTTTTAGCATCAAAGATAAATAAGCAAACATATAAAAATATAAAACAATCTCAAAAAATACGTTTTTATTTGAATCTCTTGTAAAGCTGAGTAAAATATTTTTTAACTTTGTTGAATAAGTAATTTCAAACGTATTTGTATAACTCATATTGAACCAATTTATAATAATGGGAAACATCTTGAGCCAAGTACAAACATCAGAAGTATGAGCAAATGTATCAAGGATGATGTATTTATATAATCTCTTTACCATCAAGCAGGAAGTGTGTAAGAAGGCTACCATATCTTTTAAATTTTTTAAGACGGCTAGAAATATTACATTCATTCAACCCTCTTCGGCTTTAGTAGTAGGTTGGTGTATGCCTCGACAAGCAGACACGATGTTTCAAACTATGACCTGGGGACCTTCAAGAAAAGAGCTTACTCATTTCTAAAAGGTCAGCAACGCAATTGTGATGCCCCTGGTGTTGCAGTTGTTCGTGGGTGGTAATTATGACTTACCAGCAGGCGACCTCCTACTATAAAAAAAACCAGGTTAAAATCTAAAGTACCCTACATATAAAAAATAAGCAGAATGGTTCCCAGGTGGTAAGACATATATGCTGGCTATAGACACCAAAGATGTTAATGGTTCATTTCCAACCTAAAACCAGGATGTTAAACTTTGTGTTAAAATAAGTTTAGTGGCTACCTTATCCTCCAAACAGGAACATGTAATGGCAAGCACAATAGGTATTCGTAGCCAAACTCGACCACCTAGTTAGAGGTCATTGCCAATAAATCTAAGCTCGCTAAGCTCACAAATCTTTTCCTCCAACGAGAAAGCCTTAAATAGAAGATGTAGGTACAATATCTTTCAATTGTAGATAACAAAATCGTACTAGAAATGATTGGAGTGGCCTTAACCAACAGTTTATATGGTAAGCTACTCACCAGTTGGTTGTAGCGTGGCGGCGGCGAATTGTCCGGCCAGTGAGTCCAGAGGGAAGGCAGGCGGGTTTGTGGGCACGGTGGGAGGGGGGGATAGCTCACTCAGCAGGTCCAGGTTTGATGTCGGCGCCACAGCTGAAATATTCATATAAGAAATACACATATAAGCTACTTTTATATCTGTATTAAATGTTGCCTAATTGAGGGATATGGGTGTTCAGAAAACCATTTTTAGTACGAGAGTTAGTGACAAATTTCTAAGTTCCAAGTTCCTCTCTAACGGGGAGACGGGTTAAAATATTGTATTAGTATTCAATAATTTCATCTTAACCAAAAATTTGCTAAATTGTGGCTTACCCAATACCTCTAAGAAAAAATAATAATCAGCTTCCTAATAATATAGTGGGTCATATGTAAGTTAGTCGCTCAAAAATGAACAAAAATATACTTTCTTTCCAGCTAAAAATTGACCTGATTATAGTTTCTATGAGGATGAAGACTGTCAGCTGATGCGAGAAACTGCATCGCTCATTACCGAACCGCAACGGAAGTCGACGAAGTTTTATAACAATCTTTCATGTGCTTCACCAATTATCGTTTAAGAGGAAATAAGTGACCAAATTTATATCTGCCTGTCGTACTACATTTTTTCGGTTAATCGAATAACCCAATATTCATCCCAGCAGCCTTTTGCAAAGTGCGATAAATTATAGAAATCGTTCCAACTTCAAAAGTAAGCAAATTATTTGCTTGTGATATAGGTGTTAGTGATTGTGATATGAATTTTGGACCCTGTCGTGTATCAGTTTATTTAATCTGGGTACATTTTCGAGAGCTCCTAAAGTGAACTAAAACATCGCGAGGAAATGGGATTCGTGTATTCGAAGTAGACTTTGGGCCTTTTCCTTTTTGGAACGTAGATCAGCGATTTTGCATTAAGTTATCGCCCTTTATTATATTATAGGCTGTTTGATTTATAATAGACACAAGTAATGATATAGTCATTGTCTTAGGTAAAGTGGTGGCAACTTTACCCAATTACGGTGGCAAATGAGGTTTTTTTAGGAACACACGGTACACTGATTTCCTCATTAATACTTAATTGGCGCACTTTAACTGAATATTTTTTTAATGTCACCAAAATTGATTAATCTTATTACCAGGTGTAAATACCGTTACACAAAGTTCAGTATCTGTGAAAAAACAGCGATTCACGATCCCGCAAAAACTCCTAGATTAGAGTCAGTCTGAGTCAAAAATGGCGCCTTTGCCTATAGATAAGGTAGCGGTCCATGACTTCATCCGATACAGAAATCCGGCTCAGGGCTAGGACGGGGAAGGCAATACTGACGGGCTTCAAAGGCGGCCGAGAAGTCCGCGAAGTCGTCCGCGGGGCTTGCAGAGGCGGGCGCGGGCGCGTGGGCCGGCGCGGAGGCGGGCGCGGGGGCGGGCGCGGGCGCGGCGGCAGGAGCGGCAGCGGGCGCGGGCACGCCCGTGAAGTCGCCGAACTCCGCAAACACCTTGCTCGGGCGCTCGCCCGCCCTGGGGAATTATATACAAGCGTTATAACTGCAAATATCATTGGGATCATTACAACTGTTGATTGATCTCTCCTAAACTATTTAGTGTGATATAGAAATACATATACAAACATAAACAAATTTTAATAAGCGCCCAGACTTAGATTTTTTTTTCAGTAGAACGAGGCAGACGAGCAAGTAGGTCATCGGATAGTAAGCAATTACTACCGCCCACGAACAACTGCAACACCAGGAGCACGACAATTGCGTTGCTGACCTTTCAGGAATGAGTACGTGTTTCGTTTTACGGGGTAAAGCGACGGCTAAACTTATTTTTGCACTAGACCTAGCATCCCAACCAAAGATTGACAATGCACAATTACCACATTTAGAATTTATATAAGCGGCAAATATTTCTTAACATCAGGAAATTTGTTTGTTTGCCTTCGATTCTCTCTATACCTGGGGTCGAAGTCATCCTCGACGAGTGAAGCGGTGGGCGCCGGGGCACTAGCCGTGGGGGTGGGGGCGGCGCAGGTCTTGAACAGGTCGTCCAGCAGCTCCGACGAGCCGCCCGCGGCTGGCGCGCCCGCGCCGGGCTTGCCGTAGCTGGCCGCCGCGCCTGCAACACCTCACTATTGTCACGACATTCCGCGACGCTGCTATCCATCGATTAAAGTACGCATTTTATTTTATTCTAAAGGCAAACAGTGCTGCAATAATTATTTTAAGTATCTCTTCACCGCTAAATTGCTTTCGCAATGTGAAATTCTGTACAGTTTACTTATACGCGTACGACGATTACAAAAGAATAGAAGAAATGAATAATAAACATTTAAAATAATAATGGCATACAAAAAAAGCAAGTCCCGGATATTGACTCTCCATTGTACGACCGAATATCGTAAACAAGTTGTGCTGGTCGTACGACAATGTACCTTATTACACATTGCGTAAGATTGAAATAGACGTGTAGATAAATTCTTAATGACCTGTTTATATTTACAATTACGTATTTTTTATTCTCATCTACTAGAACTATGTGGATTTTTTGGATTGATGTGCAACATATACAAAGAGCGTGTTAACTTTGAATAGTCTTGGCACTAGGGGGCCGTCTGTTACGTCACACAACTTTGATCATTTTTTGACCCCTTCCCCCCGTCCTTGTTACTGTGGTGTCACGTATTTTTAATTTACAAATAGTTAAATGTTAATCACCACTTTTTTAAACTTTTTTCAATTTACAATTGACATTTAATAAATCAACATAAGGTAATATATTCTAAATAACAAACAACAGATCAACCATATGATAAATGTTTGTTAAAGATTTTATATTATTATATGTGACATCAAAATGTTTAATTTATGGATGATCCCTTGACAACTAAATATCAGCTATCTAATGAAACGGTCGTGGTGGTATCTAACTATAAAGTGTGTGATTGATTAACAATCTGCTATTAGTACTAAATACTCACCTAAGTCAATTTTCTTGAGCGGCGAGGCCGGCTTGGGTCTGCTGGGGCTCCGCAGCCGCACGTCCAGGGCTCCGCGCCGGACCTCGCGCTCGGGCCGGTCGCTGACCCGGTCGATCCGGTCCGGCAGCCCGGCCCGATCCGGCAGCCCGGCCCGGTCCGGCCCGGCCGCCCGCTCCAGGCGGCCCGGCCGCTCGGACCGCGGCGGACTGTCCTCGATCACCTCCGCGTCTCGGTATACGTTCTCTCTGGACAAATGTTCAAAGAACCACGTCAAGAATGAAATAAAAATATGACATGCTGTAAATTCAAACAGTATACTTGTATTTAACACATATATTACGAGAGCCTTTATATATGTACTCGAAACTGGCCATATTTTATGAAACAAACGTTTGAAAAATAATTAAATCATTTAGAAACGGAACTGGGCTGCTTATTGTGTTTTTATTTGTTATGCAGTCATTTTGAAAATTGCATGCCTTCAGCGCCACGGATAAACTGAATCCTCGTGAAATTTCGGAATGATTTATCACGATTTTCGTTGTGGTCTAACGCATACTCGTCGCATCGGTTATTTCACTTCAACTTTTGGAGACGAAACCGCTCTCAAAAACCACTGTGTATCGTCGTTGTAGTGAATTTAGTTGAGGACAGACTGTGCTTACGGTGCAAAACAAAAGGTCGGTTGTGGTCGAGCTTTCGGTGCAACCGGCAACGCGGCGGGCGGGGAGTCGCGTCAGTCCCGGGCGCGCGATTCGCTCGGGGACATTCGCCGCTCGCCTCGATGGTCGGTTAACGTTTTTCGCGTCGCGAAGAGGCCGTCGATGCGTTCAAAATACACATTTTACAGATACCACAATCGGACTGGTAAATGTGCTATGAAAATCGATGTCAACGCACCTATGCAGATACGTGTATACGAAAAGGATTAGGTTATCGATTCGCCCGTACGTTACGCGATTACTTCGCCGATGCTAGACCGATTTTCAAAATTATTTTTGAAAGGGTATATATTTCCGAGGTAGTCCCATAAAAAAATTAAGAATGAACGAGATCGAGATGTCGGTGGCTTCACAGTTTTACGGCTTAAGAATAATTTATATTTCGGATACGTAAACAGCAGCCTTCGTTATCACCTGCAAAATTTCAAGTATGAAAAAAAATATACACTCTTAACCGACTGTGCAAAAATTTGCCTTAGTCTGTTTATTTATCAAATGGACAACGTGACGTGAGGACGTGACGAGACAAAGTTCGCCAGGACAGCTACTATTACGTACAACAACAAAGCAGTTAGCACTCACTTGTTAGGTTTCCTGTGCCCGTAATCGCCGTCGGAATCTTCTCTCTCGTAATCATCATCATCATTCCTCTCTTTTGTGTCTTCTAAAAACAATATATTTAATTCTAAAATCATATTTAACAATAAAATAGCCAGACTCACAATAGGACCAAAACAAATCCAGACGCGAGTTCTGTACATTACAGTAAACAGTAGTACAGTACACGTAAACAACATGCATTGAAGTTAAGACATTATTCCATTTCCACGCCTAAGGGCAAAGTGTTCTTGTTTCTATTTTATATTTAAGATCTACTTTGTAATTACGAATACTTTTGCAATA